>JAOTRH010083520.1:0-17012 GCA_034768845.1 Heliamphora exappendiculata | reverse complement strand
ATACCTGATATCGCGCGAATAACCTGCAACAAACCGCAACAACCGGCAACATAAACCAGAAACCTGTATCTTGCCGGATAAACCATTGCAACTTGCTGAACGTATTCAAATCTATTACCTGCTTCGTTTTTGACGTAGACGGTGTTCTGACGGACGGTTCACTGCTCGTGTTTGACGACGGGCAGATGGTGCGCCGCATGCATGTGCGTGACGGCTATGCCCTGCAGCTGGCCATCAAAAAAGGATATCGCGTGGTCATTATCTCCGGCGGCGACTCCGAAGCCGTGCGGCAACGGCTGAACAAGCTGGGGGTGCGCGACGTGTATATGAAAGTGGAGAACAAAAAGCAGGTGCTGGACGAGTACCTGAAGGCAAACGGCATCGATAAGCAGGAAGTATTGTTCATGGGCGACGATATTCCCGACTACGAGGTGATGCGCGAGGTGGGGCTGTCCTGCTGCCCTGTGGATGCAGCGAACGAGATCAAGCATATTTCACGGTATATTTCCACCTTCAAAGGGGGCAATGGATGTGTAAGGGATGTAATAGAAAAAGTGTTGAAGCTCAACAAGAAATGGGATATTGATGTGACTGTATCCAGTAAATAATTAATAGCTTTTTACATATATTGAGCCTTGTTATTTACTTATTTATATCAAAACTTTGGTTGAGAGCTGCCGGAAGTTGAAATTCATTCAACCGTGTGGACCTTTATATGACTTATTTAAATGATATTATTGATTGTGACAATGGATTTATTTTTTGAATTTTTTTCATACATTCTTTTTTTTTCCTCTCATTTTCTGTTTGTCTGCCTCAACGCTCACGAGTAATTCAAACCATTTATTTAAGAGGGTTTCCGTCACAAATTCTATTTTACTGAGTTATTTAAGAATAAATTATATTAAAAATTTTATATTTTAATAAGACTTTTTTGCTTATCATTTTTCAAAAATGCTTTTAATGAAAAAAAAAAGAAAGTAAAAGAAGATAAGTAAAGAAGAGAGAGAAATTTCTTTTATGTAATTAGTTTATATTTTAAAATTTTAAAATTGTATAACTTTTAGTATATGTATTCATATTTAATAATATTTTTATTTTTAGAAACTTTTTGCATAGATCTATAAAACAAGTTCTACATTAAGTATGCAGTTTTTTAGAAAATAAAATAAAAAATTTCTGTTTTCACAATAAAATAATAATCTTCTCATATTATTCTAATTATTATGTAGTGAAAGATTATATCTTCATTGTGTTCTCATTATTGATGGTTCTTGAAGTATAAGTTTTCAATAATATGTTTTAAAATATTATGTAATTATTCATATATTCTCATTTAGATATCATGACATATAATATTTTTGTCAAAATTAAAAATATTATCATCCTTGTATATATGAGTACACTATATTCTTATAATATTCTCATTATTATGTTATTAAATATTACAATTTTACGGTGTTCTCATTATTATGTAACGAGACATTATGTTAATATTCTTATATTAGCATTACGATATCATGCCGCATTTCTAAGAAAATCATTGTCATGATTGTCATCACCACATAAATTTGCCCTTTAATTTTGAATATTCTTGTTGACATTGCATATTTGACTTATTTTGATAATATATTATACATTATGTTCTCATATTATTCTCATTATCATGTAACTATACATTATTGTTACAAATTTTTTGGTCTCGGGTTAATTCGTCTTTAGTTTGGCAAATCTGTTACTAATGTTTATTTATATTATTTACTTTATTTGTTGATATTTTGACATTTGTTCTTTTGAAGTTAAGTATCAATATTGTAGGACCACGCAAAAAGATTAGAAAATATCAAAAATAGCTCGCAGGGCAGACTGCCCGACAGACCGCTCGAGCGGTCTATTGAACATCTCGATTTCTCAAGTCTCTACAACAATTTTTTGAGGAACAGGCTTCACCGCTCAAGCAATGAATAGACAGCTCGAGCGGTTCTCGGCGAGACATGTTTTAAGAGCAGCAGCAACTAGGGTTTTGGCAACTTCTTACAAATAGGGCGCTAGGGCGACTTGTTTTGTAGCCTCTTTTTTTTTTGTTTATGAAAAACCTAGCCGTCACAAGCGTTGAAGGTTATTCATTATACTCACAAGTTAGTCTACATGCTCACAAGCTAGTTTACAACAAGTTGATGATTCATTAGTTTTCGTTCATTCAAACCAATCATCAAGTCAATCAAAGTTTCAACGATCGGTTTGAATTCGTGGAGTTGCTTGAGAAGATTCTCAAGTGTTGAAATTTGGTAGAGAAGTCCACCAGCATTAAAGTCCGATGGTGAGTTTCAGCGGCAGTCAAGCACAAGAGTTGGTGTACGTGGATTCAGCAGGAGTAGATTTTCAAACATTTGGTTGTGGGTGCAACGTCGATTTGTAAGATTCTCTTGTAACCAATAATTTTATAGTATTTGATTTTCTAGACCCGGTGTGGTCTCGTAATTTTTACCCGATTTAAAATTTTTTACATAAAAATCGTTGTCTCATATATATTTGTGGTTGTTTGATTGTATGCTTGTGAGAGTGGTTGATTTAAGCTTTTTACATCATTTAGCTTATTTAATAAAATTGATTAGCGCAAATCAGTTCACAAATGAATTTTTTTCAATTGGTATCAGAGAATGTCACAAAAAAAATTTTGAAATTTTTTCTTGTGTGATCCATCGACTGATTTGCAATAAATGAATTTTTTTAGAGGAGGCGCTTCAACTGGTATACCACCCTTTTTTGACGGCCATAATTATCTATTTTGAAAAATTAGAATAAGAGTATTTTTAAAATCTATTGACAAAAGAGTATGACTTTTCGTTGTTGAGGGTTACAAGCCTCCCACTTGTGTTGTTCATGGCGTGATTGTCCCTAAGCCCGTGGCTAAATGGGACAGAGCTAATTTTAAGGATGCAGGCTGAAATAGAAAAATTATAAATGTTATCTTTAGTAGAGTCACACAAGATGAGATTCGGCGAATTAGTACATGTGAGTTGGCTAAATAAGTATAGAATTTTGTTCAAATTACTCATGAAGTGACTAATACTGTAAAATTTTTAAAATTTCAACGTCTCACAACAAATTATGAAACTATACGTATGAAAGACGATGTAAATTTTGACGATTTTTACGCAAAATTAAGTAATATTGTGAATGCCTCGTTTAATCTTGGTGAAAAAATATCAACTTCTAAAATTGTTCAAAAAATTCTTAAATCTTTATCCGAACGTTTTCAACCAAAAGTCACAGTAATAGAAGAGATCAAAGACATCGATTCTATTTCTGTTGAAAATGTAGTTGTAAACCTGCAAACGTATAACCTAAATTTTCAAAACAAAAAAAGTTTCAAAAAATTTGACTTTCGCTTCAGTTCAAGGTTCTGCAAGTGACTCAGATGATAATTTAAACCCTGCGATGATGGTTATTTTTGTGAAAAAATTCAAAAAGATTTTAAAAACTAAAAAACCTAATCAGGAGAAAAAATTACAAAAGAAGTACGGTAAAGATAAAGCAAAAAATATGTTCAATTTTATTAAAAAGGGTCGAAAGGCTAAATTTTTGAAATTCACTACTATGAATGCAAAAAATATGAACATATGACTAAAAAATATCCGAACCTTCTTAAAAAGAAACATAAAGGATTCACAGTCACTTAGGATGACGAAAGTGAACCTAACACGAGTGATGAGAATGAAGTGATTATGATGATGATAATATTACTTCATGACTAATTTGTTTAGTCTGAAAATGAAAAGTTCGAGAATTTTGAAAATGATGAGATTAATAATATTGATAAAAGTAAGGATGAT
Organism: Heliamphora exappendiculata; assembly: GCA_034768845.1. NCBI lineage: Eukaryota > Viridiplantae > Streptophyta > Magnoliopsida > Ericales > Sarraceniaceae > Heliamphora > Heliamphora exappendiculata. The sequence goes on along the minus strand of JAOTRH010083520.1, from coordinate 13,176 downwards.
AAAACTCTTTAACAAATTTATGATAAGTTTTATAGAAAGTACTTCAAGTTGACCAAATAAAATACATAATTGGTTAAAAAAATATAAACGGTGTGAAAAAGGGAGAGACGGTGTCAAACAAGAACTAATTGAAACTCAATATCTAGTTGTGAAATTAAAATCAGACAGAGAAATTGTGTGAAAAATTTACAAAATGTAAAAAAAAAAAAATACTCATTCTCCCCCTAAAACTAAATTCTACAAAACAACTTACGACTCCTCTATGATCTCTCCTTTTTGTCACGAATTAACAAACAAAATACACGAAAAAAATTAAAAAAAATCTTTGTGAGTAGGAACAAAATTAAAGAACAATTACTAGACCCATACATCATTTCATTCACTTAAAATTACAAAATCTATTCAAATTAATTAAAAACGCACAGAATTCAAAATAAACTATATTCATATTTGAACGAACACAATCAGAGTTGATTTTAAATAAAACTGTGTGTGTGTGATTTGAAAAATAACAGACTTAAAGATCAAAATCAAATAGGAGTATATAAATGGCTGAGTCACGTTTACTTATCAGATATCAAGGATGTCACAAAGTCAAACCAGCGTTAATCCAATTTATTTTATAGGTTAATTCCCCATAAACTAGGGACTGCAAACCTTTCTTGCTCTTCTTTTTTTTTCTTTTATATTTTTAAAGGTGGATTTCAAACTAGTATGAATGAAAAAGTAAGGTTCTCAAAGGTAACCATTTCTTAAGTAAATATTTGGCACAAAAATAAGGTGGTTGCACACTAGTACGTACGAAAAGACAAGATTCATATAGGTAGTCATTTTCTTAAGCCAAACATACATAAACAAAAGAAAAATAGAGTTTAGACATTAAAATCCAGTGGGTTACCACTATGTGGTCATGTAGTGAAATTTTTAGACAACTGAAAGGTAAAAGAGGCTCATAAAAAAATATAAATCCAAGAGCGGAAGACCCCTGCATCTAGCAATATTTAAGTGGTGTATAGAATAAACTCATTTATGAAAGCGTTCTATCCACTATAAACTAGATTATTCAAAAAAAGTGTTGTAGTTAATCTCAAATACTAAATTAAAAAATTGCAACCAAATGAAGTCATACATAGAAACAGTACTCAAATCTTAATAAAGTTCCCTATATTTTGTTTTTTTGTGTATGTGAATTTTTTTTTATATAAAAATTAAGCATAGATGTTGGTGTACATGGATTCAGCAGTAGTAGGCTTTCAAACATTTGGTCGTAGGTGCAACGTCGATTTGTAAGATTCTCTTGTAACAAACGATTTTATAGTGTTTAATTTTCTAGACCCGGTGTGGTCTCGTGATTTTTACCCGACTTTTGATTTTTCACGTAAAAATTATTATCTCATGAGTATTCGTGGTTGTTTGATTGTATGCTTGTGAGATTGGTTAATTTAAGCTTTTTGCATTGTTTAGCTTATTTAAAAAAATTAATTAGTGCAAATCAACCTATAAATAGATTTTTTCTAATTATGTTCTAATTTTTTGATAGAATATTATGTTTTATTGTTGATATTTCATGAAGCTTATAAGTTTTCATTGATATGAATTGAAATATTATGCAATTATCCATTTGTTCTCATTTGAATATCATTGCACACCATGTTTTTATTGAAATAAAAAATATTCTCATTACTAAGTTCGCAAATAATAATGCCTTCTAATATATAACAGAGATATATTGACGTAAATAATAGTTATTCAAAACTTAGAAGTACATAAAAATGAAAAAAATTATATATAATCTATATATACATAACTTGTTGCATGTATAAAAAAAGTCAAAATCATAATGAAATAAATAATAATGCAAATGATAATATCCTCCAATATAACATGGATATATTAATGTAAATAATGACCATTTAAAATTTAAAATCACATAAAATATAAATATATATATATATATATATATATTCACAACATGTTGCATATTTAAATGGCATATATATCCATTATTTTGAAAATATCTCAAAATATGATCTATTAGATTATTCAAGTGGTGATTGAGACATATTTCAAGACAATTTGCTAAAATAAGATTCATAATTAATTATTTTTTTATTTAAGTTTTTAGCATGCTTTTAAGATAATAATTATAATTTTTTTTCTAAAAATTTAAAGTTTTTTTTCTATTTATATTCTTTTTTCTATTTTAGGCCCAGATGAACTTGATTTTTTTTGCTTTTTAACTAAAAATACAAAAATGTCAATCTTGCCTCATTAGTAAAAAAGCAAAAAATTTAAAAAACTAAAAAGTTAAATTAAAACACAAAATTTTAAAATATTCAAATAAAACTGCTACTACTTTTAAAATACAATAATACCATTTATTTATAATTTATTTACGATCACTACCAATTATATATAATTATTAATATTAAATATATAAAAGGATAAAATGTCAATTTTAAACAAAAAGTAAAAAAGTTAACTTTTTACCTAAACAATTAACTTCAAAAAAAAAATACTTAAAAGCTAAATTACCAAATAACTTATTTTAAACTCAATTTAGCTTTTTAACTAAAAATAGAAACAAAAATAAATAAATAAGCAAAAAAAGCAAAACTTTTAAGCTTGTTACCGGTGGAACCCTTAGAATTTTTGAAATACTTAATCAATTGCTTGTATTTTATATAAGTCTCCTATATGATATATATATATATATATATATATATATATAAAATATTTTTTATATAAAACACATTGGAGGAGAATAAATTAAAACGGAAACTGCACACACAAAATAGAATAAAATTGAAATTGTGATGGGATAATTTAAAAGGTATAAAAATTTGTACTAGCGTTGAAAAAAATTATTTTAAAAAAAAATTGCACATAAAAAAGTATAGAGAAATTAAAATAAATTGCATAAGACGAATTTTTAATTCATTTTTAGTGAATTTATTTTATTTTAGTAAAAAAAAATTAAAATTTTTTGAGAAAAAAATTAATGAAAATATTGAAAAAAAAAAAAACAAAACAAAAGGTTCTAAGAAAATCTTACGGAAGTCATCTCAAAGGAATAATTAATTCTTTTTCTACCTTAAGGTTAATTAATTCTTATATTTGCCTAATGAATTCACAATTTTTATCCGATGAAAGAGACAAATCTGGACAGCAGTTTATATGCCCTGTTTGGGTTAAAACTCTAGATTTGTGCTTTTTTTTCTTTTCTAAATTATTTTTCATTTTTGATTAAAATATTTATACTTTTTAAAATCATCTTGATGAGTTGGACAGAAAAAATAAAAAAATTCAATTAAAATATTAAAAAATTCACTAAATACAAAAATAAGTATAATAAAATTTGGCTTATTATTTTATATTTTGATTAAAAAAGAAAAAATTTCCAACGTATCTAGATAGTAAAAGTCAAAAAATATATAATAATTTAGCTAAATAATAAATAAATTATTATAAATAAAAATTACCAAAATCAAATAAATAAATAAACAATTATTCCCATAACATTTCCTTTCCCGCTAAATTTTGTGGCTGATACTCTCCTCTTATTCCCAGCTGAAGTTAGCCGTTCGATCGATTGAACGAATTAATTATTTTTATTCCTCTAAATTATAAGATTTACTCTACATTTAAGAGTAAATTATATATTGTAAATTAATAAAAAATGGAATATTATTCATTAACACAAAACTTTGTGAAGCCATAAATAATTCAATAAGTAGCTTGCTTCTCTCCAAACCAACCCAGCTCATTTGGGGTTCAAAATGGACTCACTTTTAATGATTTAAATTATTTATTTTATTATTTTTAATATATAAATTATTTAAATAAAAAATTAAATTGATTAAATATCATTACGTATGTGAATAAATCGATTTTGTGTGAGAGAAATAGACAGTAACATTCATTTGTTGTCCAACTTTTAATACAAATGTAAATTTTTTTAGATACTTAGTGATATCTAATTAATTTAATTTTTTGTACAAATAATTTATATATTAGAAGAAACAAAATAAACAACTCAATCGAATCATCGAAGTGAATTTATTTTTGAATAGCAAAATGGGCGTTTTAAATAGCAAAAGAAATTTCTCCATTAAAGCTCCGTTTATTCCGATGTAAAATATTTTGCTATGAAAAATATTTTAAATGTAAAATTATTTTGTAAAAATTATTTTTTTTTACTTGTATTTTTTGGTGTTTAGTTAAAAATTGAAAAATGAGAATGAGAAATAAGAGTGACCAAATGCGGGAATGATTCGGATGAAGGATTTTAAAAGAATTCATGTGGAAAAGATTTGTTTCTCATTATTGCATTCTTATTTGTTATGAGAATAACTAAAAGTTGCAAGGATTAGATGAAGGTCTCGAATGTACATTTTAAAATTAATTTACGAGTTAATTTTTTATAAATTAAATTTAATTTAATAAGGTAAAATACTTTACCTTATTAGATATATTTTACATAGATATTATCAGTCAAATAATAAAAATTAAATAAAATATTTTATTTAAAAATATTATATATCGAAACAAATTGAGCCTAAATGACCCGGCATGCGATCATTTAATAAAACGAGATGGAACAAGATAATTTTCCTGTAAAGCATTTTAATAACACTTGTGATTTCTAGCCAAAGAAGGGTCGTTTTTTTAATTATGGTGGTCCTCTTTTCATACGACAGCGATATATGTTAAAATCTTTTCCATCATTAAAAATCAGAATAAATTAATTTAATTAAATTTTTAAAAAAATTAGACCTGAAAATAAATTATAAAACAAAAAAATAGAAAAATATTTCAGTTATTCTTATGCTCTACAAGTATCATGAGTCTCACATAATTATAGATGTTTAATTTGTTGATTAAAATAATTGTCAGAAAAACATACCTCAAAAATTTTAAAATTTTTGAGCAATTGCAACTTATAAAAAGACTTAAAGTTCTGGTGGGAATAAGAATGTAATTCCAAACTTCTATAATTCTTATCTTGGGATTGTATTAAAATAGGATACTAATACTTTCTCAGTTCAAATTCACATTCCCAAACATAATATAATTTCTTTTTTTATCGAAAAAGGTCCAAAGAACTAAATGCATTACAAATTTAAAATAAAATCAATCTAAAAAGTTCCTCAAATGCAACAAGATATCTCTTTAAAGGGAGAGAGAATGTTATTCACGTCTGAAAGAAAAAAAATCTTCATTCAAAGAACAACTACTTTCAGTATAAAAAACTACAAACTTCTATGTAAGTATTATTAAAATACACTAAAAGAATTTGACAAACAAGTGATAAAAAATTGATCACCATGAGTTTTATATTGTCATTTTTCTTGCACAATCAATTGAAATATAATGTTGTAATAGTCTCCACACAACTTTTGCGAAATTAGAATTTGCAGAAAGTTGAGGATGGTCATCTAGCCTTAAATTTGACATTATGAGTATCAATCTATTTGTGTTGATTTAGTTGATAATCGTTAAGTTAAAAAAAAAAGTACTATCTAGAAAGGGAAAGGTGGTGGAAAACAAATAATAAAAAAAAAAGAAAAATATACACCTAAAAAATAAAATAAAATACAAATTACATACAAATTAAAGCAAAAGATAAAAAGATAAATTAGTAGAAGGAGATTAATATAGAGAAATAAGAGATTGGAGAGAAGAGAGAAAAGAAGATACGAGGACAAAAACACCAAAGTGGGATTACCACCACTACCTTACTCTTAAGCCGAAAAACCCTAGCTAGCTAGAGAGAAAATTTTTCAAACTATAAAATTTTCATGAGACTGATTGAGCGGCCAACCAAGTATAAATGCATTCGTTTAAGAAAACATTTGTGTGTAGAAAGATTATAATTGGTGCTTGCGAAACTTTTTTAGTAGTTTATTTTCCTTAGTATTTTTTTAATATTTTGTTCAATGTTTTGTACTTTAAAATCTCTCTTGTCACAAGCAATTAAAACCCAAAATAAATAAAAGAAGAGATTCAGTATAAATAAATAAAAAATATTTTAACTTAAATACAATTTACTTTCGTATTTAGTATTTCTTTTCAACACTAATCATATTTTTTTAGTTTTTAATGAATTTTGAAATTAAAAAATAAAAAGTCTAAACAAAAATATTTATAAAAAAAAATAACTTTTAAAAAATAAAAAAATATTTAAGATGAGTTTTGCCAAACGCCACTACATATAGTGAAGTCATGCATATGATGTACAAATTGTAAGTACTCAATGGCCTCTAACTTTTTGGTGGAACACAGCCATGATTTAACCTTTTGAACCCTTGGGAAAGTTGCAAATAGTTGATGCAATCAGAGTTGCATATTATAAATTTCCTAAGTTCATAATTTGATATTAAATAAATAAAAAAAAAAGTTCTGTCTATTCTCTCCGTCTAATCCAACATTCTCATTGCATTTCAATAAGCAGTGAAATTATTCATCTTCATCTCTCCAAGCTGATAATTTATTAATAATAAGCTTGCAATTGCATACAATAGTAGTTTTTAGCATTATAAGCTTGTAATTGCATACAATAATTTCTGTTATACGTTAATTATAATTTTTTTTATAAATAACTAATTTTAATTAGAAGATAGTATTTATTTTCCAAATATTTATTGTTGGAGACCAATCTCATTCTTAAGATTATTGGTAGAAATTCAACGCCATAATAAAATATACATACTCGGTGATCCATAAAAAATATCTTTATTAACTTTTAACAATTATAATAAGCAAAATTTACAAGAAACAAAATACATAAATTAATATGAATAGAATATGCAAATCGAGTCCTGCAAATGCAGTTTCTTTAAGAATGATTTATCTCCTACCGAGGGTGTTGTATGTTTTCCACCGGCGTCACTCTCTCAGGATAAAACGACTGACACGATCGTTGGAACACTACCAAGGATCGGCTACGAACGTACCTTGTCTGCCTTCTTCTCTCTTACTCCCACAGCTTTGGAATCTGCCTATATCTCTCATTTGGTTCTTATTTTACTGTTGTATTTCTCTCTTTCTCTGTCTCAAAGAACTGAATTGAGTGACAGCTTATATAGGCATTCTATCTTGAATGGGGTTACAAGAGAATTAATAATTATTCAATGGTATTGATTCTCAGAATTTATTTGCCAATTGAATTAGTCATTTGTAAATAAATTTTGATATTAAATTTTAAAATTTAATGGCCAATTGAATTCACAAAATTTTAACATTTATCTGTTATAAATTATAATTATTATTTTTTCAACTGTAATTTATAAATTATTAATTTTAATAATATCAAATTCTATCAATAAAAATAGTTATTAGTTTTAGTAATCTCTCCAAGTTAGAAGGTGCTTTTACAATAAAAAAAATAAAAATAAATAAAAATAAAAATAAATAAATAAATCATAGTGTAGAGAGTGTTCTATCTCTTTCCTTCATCTGTTGAGAAATGATGTATATATGGAGGAAAGGAAAAAGAGAAGTATTTGATGTTTGGTGTTGTCACATCATCTGACATAGTGAGCTAATAGTGTGTTTTGTTGAGGTTGGTAGGAATATATATATATATATATATAGATAGAGAGAGAGAAGAAAATAACAAATATCTCCACTATAATAAAAAAAAAATGGGGTAACTTGGAAATTAAATCAACTTAGGGTGGGACCATGCATGGCTATTTAGCAGTATCCTAATTTTTTTATTTATTGAACAACTAATTAATAATAAATATTTTTTTCACAAATCTTAAAAATTCACTAAGTATATAACTATAAAGTAAAAATTTTAGAACCAATAAACGTCTATAGTGCCCTTCCAGCCAACAGGTGTAGAGAAATACCCCCTGGTGTGGGGACAGTATTAAGTATGAATCTCTCAAATGCTGTCTTTCAAATAGTTGTCCGATTGATGGTGTTGGCTAGCTATCACCAGTAATTGTTCGGGTAGTTTAGTAGTATTATGTAATAAATTTACGTAGTATTTTTACATAATATAATGATAATAAATTTTACAATAAAAATATAATAATTTACTTTTATTATGTGGTTAAAAAATAAATAATAATTCATATCATATAAATTATAATTATTTATTTATTAAAAATATTATATAGCATCACTTATATATTACTTCGAAAATATCTAATAATTTGACAGCTACCAATCACATACATGTTCTGCCAATTTATTTTGCATCCCAATAATTTTGGAGCAATTCTTTTTTACTCCTAAAGCAAGTCGAAGTTGATGCTTTAATTTCACAGTCATTTGTATGCAATCGTGCATAATTTTGATTATATTGGTATTTTACTAAATGAATTGTATCGTGCATTTTGGGTTCACGAGGCTCCTTTCTGTTCTATTTTAATAATTTAAATCTTTTTTAATGCTTTCGGTGTCGAGATTATTCATATAAAAAATTAAATTAATAAAAAATATATATCGTTAACTGTAAAAATAAATTATAATTTTCTCAAATTAAAAAAAATTATACGGTGGTCGCTTACCGTTAACTTCTCCTTTAAGACAAATGTATTTTATTCATATATATATATATATATATATATATAGCATTTATAATGAATATCCGACCAATTTAAATTTTTTATGTGAGTAACCTATACACCGAGAATAAAATGATTTATTTAAATTATCAAAGTAAAACTAAAGTGGGTGCCTCACATGTGCAGGTCACGGAATGAATTGCAAAAAAGCTCAACCCTTTACCAAATATGTGAACATGGGTCGACTAACATTTCAAATTATAGTTGTTAATACCGTATCAATCAAAGTAAAATTAGTATATTAATTATTTAGTTTTGTATCGATTAAAATATTGGCTTGTACCGGTCTATGCTAAACATACCAGGAAATATCAGCTGCTTATATTGGAAAATATTGGATACGTACTAAATTTTAATTAATTTTTTTTAAAAAAATATTTGTTAGTTACTTCTTTTTACTTTTACCTTTTATATTTATTTTTATATTAAATTTTAAGCTTCAAATATACTATAAAACGAGAGTTTATCAATGTTAAATTATTATTAAAAAATTTAAATATTAAATATATATTTTTTTAAAATTAATTATTGCATTATAAATAATAAAATTAAAAATTAATTTAGACTAGTTAATTAAAATATTAGGTTTGATAAATATTTATATTATACTAAATTATATATTATTAAACATTATATTTTTAAATATCACATATAATATTTTATAGCAATAAATTAAAAATATTATATGGTATTTTGCCAGTATCAATGTACTATACTAATAAAAAAAACCAATATAATATCCAATACGGTATTTAGAATTATGTTTTAAATAAAACATTATTCTAATAATATAGAATAATTACTCAATATTTTGTATGCCATGAGAGAGAGAGAGAGAGAGAGAGAGAGAGAGAGAGAGGTCATAATTTCCCCATTTCTCTCCTCTTTGGTAAGACCTGGTTTGGGACATCGGAAATGTCTAGTTGGGCTTTCTCCCTAGGCCCATAGTTGGTATTGGACCGTACACTTAGGCTGTCGTAGATCCACGATGAGCTCATTTCAGTGACTTGAACTGTTCACGTATAAAATTAACTTAATCGGACATTAATAATCATATATTTGGATTGCATTGGTCTAAAGATATAAACAACTTACCATCAAAATCATACACGTTTATTTTTTATAATTAATGTGAATAGGTCGTATGTTACCGAAGTCCAATTAATTTAATGTTTTGTTTGAATGAGTTTTTTCACGGATTTCATATTTTAAAAATAATTAAAACATCAAAGTGAGCACGTCTATTTTATCACTAATTAAGACCCGAATGATAACTAGCTTAAAAGTTAATTTTTTTATTTTTTTAGTCAAAAATTAAATTGAATTTAAAGTAAATTATTTTGTAACTTAACTTTTAAGTTAGGTTTTTTGAAATTGATTGTTTGGGTAAAAAAAATTAATTTTTTTATTTTTTATTCAAAGTGAATAATTATACCCTTCTATATATTTGATATTAACAATTATATGTAGTTGATAGTAGTAATAAATAAATTATGAATAAGGAATATTATTGTATTTGAAAATTGGTAAAATTTTGAATAAAAATTTTAAAATTTTGTGTTTTGATTTGACTTTTTGATTTTTTAATTTTTTTGCTTTTTTGTATTTTATCAAACGAACAACTTTAACTTTTTAATGCTTTTAACTAAAAAATCAAGAAAAGCAAAATTACCAATCAAGCCTTAGCATTATGGAGGGAGAGTGAGGGACTTTACAATACATGAATACCCATCATTTTTAATTGTTTTGCAATTTTTTTCATTTGCTGTCTCTTGACATCATAATTCTTATGTATACAGTTATATATATATATATATATTATAGTTAAGTCTTTTTTTTTTTCTCAAAAGTATAAAATAGTTAGTGAACATTCTATGAATTGAGCATTGATGCCCATCCCGAGGATGAGGAATAGGGATTTGCTGGAGGTGGGATATTTTTTTATTTGTAGCGGGTGTTAATTTGTTATAATTGAAATTATAAATTTATAAATTACAGCTGAAAAGATGTGAATTGACTTTAAATAGAAATTATAAATATTTATTAAAATTATAAACGTATAGCTTAAAGCAATTGACTTGATGCTTGTTGATTTAAAATTAAGAACTATAATAAAAAAAATTTAAGCACACTTATTTCAATCTTTTAAACTTTTTATTAAACAGCAAGTTAAAAACTATAATGTAAGCTAACTCCCTTTAATCTGTTTCTTCTTCTCTGCACAGGGTCACAAGGGTCATTGCATGATTTGTCACATGACTCACATACCTAGCAAGACCACTAGTTATCTAAAAAAACAATACTAAAAAGTGTAATGTCATTTTCAGCACTATTCTATTTTTTTGTTTTTCTTCCCATTTTCCCCCCCTTTTCCCCCCCTCCTCTTTGTTTATGTATCTGTGCCTTGTATTATTTGCCTCTCACAAAACAAGACTTTCAGAGGGTGGCTTTCAATATTTCTTTCAACTTTTCTTCCCCATTTGCTTGCCAAAGTTCAAAAAGAGATATATGAATAGACTCCCTTGATCGATGATGAAAAAAGATCAATTTAGTCTTGTCTTTAAGACCTTTGGATTCTGGCATCAGTTCCTGTCTTGGCTAAAATTCTGTAAATAATCCAATAATTAGGGACCCATTAAACACTTTTTGGACTTTGGTCGGCAATTTTTGATTAGGACAAGTTCATAGGCCTTGTAATTGAGCTACTGATGGATGATGAAAATTCTTGCGTGTCTAACTTGAAAACAAAGATGTATATTGATGGGGCCGGATCCGAAATAGTCCGAATCAATCTCTAATGGCCTAGGTTAAAGACATCTGAGCAGTGGCAGAGCTAATGCACATTTAAAAAAAGCACGTGACCCATCTAACTTTTTATATGTACATTATTACGTATAAAAAAATAAAACTATGTATCTAGACTCATAAAAATTTGATTAATGTCCATCCAAAATATAAAACTATTGTATTATTTTAATTTTTTTATAGAAATATTTACAACCACGGGTCTTAAAATAACAAATTTTAAAAGATAACATTTTAAAAACTTTTACTAGGTTAAGAACATTTATTCAATTTTTTATATCTATAGATTTTATTCATATGCTACTAGCGAGAGAACATTTAATACATAATATAATTTTATTTGTTATTGGAATATCATATAAATATTATGATATTTTTTAAAAAATTATAAAAATTGTTAAGACATTCAAATGCTGCAAGGCTTTCAAATGGGCAAAACTTAAAATCAAGATAACAAGTCAATTAAAAACGATTGAGCTGACACTACAATATTTTAGTTAGTTTGATATGTTTTCAATAATAATTAACATCTACTTGGATGTATAAGTTTTACTTATCTAAAATAAATAAATAAATAAGTTTATGCCTTAATTGTTACAAAATTTTGTAAAAGTATACATTGCAAATTTTTTGTATTTATTAATAATTGTTTAAGTTTTAGCAATATTCTATAATTTTTATTGGTTATAAAAAAATTAATATTTTAAGTTAATTAGTGCCCTCTAAACAAGATTTCTAGCTTCACAACTACATCTTATCCCTTGTTCGGACGAGATTAGGCGGCGAAACAAACAGCATAGAAGACCAAGCTCAAGAGCAATATTGAGGGTGGCTTGGCCGGACTACATAACATTAATATTAATAATAACGTGACCAAACACCGGAAGTATTGATGAAAAATGTGTCACCGATATAGAAACCATTATATGACTCTGCATTAATGGCACCCTATTTGACTTAATATCCCTGACAACACTCAACCCATCTAAGACAACAGGCATCAGAGCAGAGCAGCTGCAGGTGAATAATGCCATCTCACCCAGAGGCAGCCTTAATTCTCTATAAAAAGGAGATTTGATTCTCCAAGATACATATGATCACAGAAATTTTATCAAAATATCTAGAGAACTTGAGTGTGAGAGCTCTCATTTTTCCTGCTTACTAGATACTAAGTTAAACGTCGGAGGGTCTCTCCCATACATCCGCCAAATAGTCTTACCATTTCCTTTAAAGGACAGATTCAATCAAGGAAGCCCCCAAAGGACTAATTCTTCCCTTTTTGAGATCAACCCTAGTGAATCACTCTATACACACACACACACACACACACACACATATATATATATATATATATATATATGTTATCGGAAAGCTAAGAACAATTTGCTGCAAATAATGACAATTAATCCTAGTGAAAGTATGGATGATATTTTGCTTTTGGGATTTTTTTTTTTTTTTTGGTTTTAAAGAACTTTAACTAGCAGAACCTATCATTCAGTACAAAAGGCATTATAAACAAGTTGTGAAAATATTGAATTATTTGCAGAATACATATATGTATCAGATAAATTTGAGTGTATTTGCTCATAGTGAGAGTGGAAAATGAAATGCCTAAAAACTACTAAACTTTCATATTCAGCTTCTTCACCATCAGAACACCGTTGGATTAATTATGCTAATCAAATTATGCTTGCTATCTTAATAAAACAAGATATAACTTTTAACCCTGCATTGAATACATCATAAATATATTTTTAATACATATGCATACGTGTTGTTCAAATAGTAT
>JAOTRH010083509.1:0-17012 GCA_034768845.1 Heliamphora exappendiculata | reverse complement strand
AATAAACAAATAAAGTATAAACTTATATAATAAAGTAATAAGTTATAAACTTATTATAAATAATTAATTAGTAAATTAATAATAATACATTATAAACTTATAATAATATAAATTATAAACTTTTAAATTAATAATAAACTTGTTGTAAGTAAATTATTAAATTTATAATAAATTAATAATATAAAGTTATAAACTATAAACTTGTAAAACAATAATAAATTTATAAATTATAAACTCAAAAACTAGTAAACACATCAAGTCTAAACTTATAGAATAATAAACTTAATAACTAATAATAAACTATAAATTATCTAAACTAATAAACTTAAATAAACTAATAAATTAATAATGCATTATAAATTTATCAACTAGAACTAATAAAATATACCATCATAAAAATAATAAGTAATCTTATATAATAATAAACTTATATAACTAATAATATATAACAAATTAAACAAAAAAACAAAAAAAAAATCAAAAGCCCAAATGGCCCGCCCATGGCCCGGCCCTAGCCCGAGCCCGTGGTTGGGACCCCTAGGATCAGGGTCGACCCTTAGATAAAAAGTTCGGCCTGATCCGACTCGGCCTAAAAATTTAGCGTGAGTTCGTTGTGTCCAAGCCGATTTTAGTTTGCCCGAGCCACCACCGAGTCGATACAAAATTACACCCCTACTCTATTCTCATTTTTAGATGACACAACTTTAGTTGAATCGACTATGATTGGGATGTGTTAAAAAAAATTTAATTAAAAAAGTATCTTTAATATTCTTGTAAAAGAATATCTTTAATATTTTTTTAAAAAAATGTTTGATTTTTTAACTTTTTTAAATCCATCTTAACTCGGAAAATTATAAAAATAATCTTTTAACCAAAATAACAAATGCAAAAGAAAATCAAAGTTTTTAGCAAAAAATGTGACTTTTTCGGCTAAGAGTTATTAGAAATATATATTTTTGATAAAAATAAGAAAATATAAAAATGTGACTTTTATTTTTGTGTAAAAAAATATTTTGTTTGCTCTTCTTATCGGGAAAATTAAAAATATAAGAAATTTAATTTGAAAATAAGATGAATTAAAAGTTTAACTTTTTTGTTTTTAACATAAAGGGCAATATTGACTTTTTGATATTTTTAGCCAAAAAGAAAAAATTGCCAATCAAGGCCTAAGAGTCATTTTAACAACAATAATTTTTTTACCTTTTTTTGGAGATGACAAATATGGGGTCTTCTTTAATTAGTAATTCAGTATTACAATGTATTTATAATATTTACTATTTAGTAAGAGCAATCTTATATTCATTAGAATTGGGATATACGTAAATAAACAAATAGATCTTTGACATTTTTTCTTTAATTGGTCCGGCCAGAAAACTCCACTAGTTTTTTTACTTATTATTTTACCTAAAAAATCCAAAAGTTAGTTTTAAGCCAACCAAACGAACTATTTACTGAATAACTATGTATGGAATTATTAAATAGTTTATTAGGGGTATCCACCAGTTTGGTTCAGACGTGCTAAGGAAACATTTTCAATTAATTAATTTTGGCAAGAAATTTAATTTTCAGCTAGTCGCCAACCCATTTAGGCATCTTTTCTTAAAAGTTGTCTGTGACAAATAATAAAAGGGGTTTTCAGCGAGGAGTCTATAAACATGACTTTATGTAAAATTAGATTTATAAAAAAAAAAACTTAATGTGCGAAGTTTAACTCATTTGAAAATTGTGATTTTTCTCAAAAATATTTAGTAAATAGATAAATTTATCTGTTTTCATATTACTTATCTATTCGCATATCAAACAAATAATACAAACATATAAATTTATCTGTTTGCGTTCAGAATAAATTTATATATATATATATATATAATATTAATTGACAATTAAGGACAATTCTAGTGATTTTAATGACGATTAAAACCTTCTTCTCTACAAGTTTAATTACAAGATAATGTGTGAGAATGATTTCATCATTAGAGTTTGGTTTTGATTTTGATTTGTACAGTTTTTGTGAGGATTTATGAATAGTGGTGATTGAAACTCTTGAACTTTAGTATTTGATTATGAAAAATGATAATTAGATCTATGTTAAGTAATTAATTCGCTTCTTTGGTTTTAAATGCGAACAATCTTCGAATCGACGGAGGATTGATTCGAGAGTATTTTTGTTCTAAAAAAAATTATACGCGACAATAGAGAATCTCTGCCTGAAAAAATTTCACCAGGATAGATTTTAATCGTTAAAAAATAATATACTGAATAAAAAACAATAAACAGCTTATAAATTGAACATTTAACCAATTTTCTAATAATAGAATCAATTACAATTTAGGAAAAAATTATACAAGCAAAACATGAACTAGAAATAATAAATTGTCATCCAACCGTAACAATAATAATAATAATTATTATTATTATTATAATTATAATAATTTAATTTAATATTTCTAACAAGAACATTTACAATAAATAGTTATCTAAAACATATTTATGATATATAACAGTATCAATCAATATCATATAATAAGGCAAATAATTGGCTACGGGTTATATTTTTTTAACTTAATTTGTCCAAAGTATATTAATTATCATGCTCTTACATTCAACGAGCTCAAATATCATATACATTTATATGAGATTGCAAGTAACCGAGATTGCAAGTAACCTGTAGCAGAACGAGTTTCAATTGACTTCTCAATTTAACCCAACCACTCAGCTATATAAATTGCATGAATTGGTGTGAATTAGTATAGTTTGACAAATTAAAACGGCCCGACGAATCATTTATATACTCTTACATTTTAAAACACCTTGTAACCCCACTATTTTACTTTAGAAACCAAGACAACTTCATTTAAAAATATGAATATTAATTTGTGTCGTATTTTCATTTCCTTAAATATTGGGATTAAGTAAATTTGACAATTAGACTTGTACACCCCTGTGCCCAAATCCATTCAAGTATCTAAATTACTTACTGACTTCTTGTGTAGGTTTTGACAAAATAATACTTCCAGATTCAGTCATTAACGTAGAAGCACGTTGGTGTAGGAGTTATTATTATTTTTATTAAAAAAATAGGTATTTATGTCAGTTTAAACGCACCTGAACTAGTCAAGAAACCCAAAAATTAATGAGCAAGCAAGCCTCCAAATTCCAATAGCCCTGAAGAGAATGGAACCGATGAACGTTTGAGAGCAAAACCCCTACACCAAAACCCTATGCAGTTTTTTTTCTTATACCATTCATAACTTTTGTTAAGTAGATATTTCACAAAAATGATCATCGGAGTCAATAATTACTCTTAAACTAAAAAAGTATGTTAAAACTGCTACTGAAAAACACTGTATATTAGCTTTAAAAAAATTGCATAATGTATAAAAGTGCAATGAACGGTGTACAACGGATGAATTGTTGTATAAATTAGATTATCCGAACAAGGCTGTTGCTCTATAGTGGTATAAATTGTCAAATAAATAGATTAGAATAAAAGGAGATATTGTATAATATTTTTTAGTAAAAATTATATTAAATCATTCATTACTTTTCAGTTAATTTTTTAGGTAGCAAATAATAAGATGTCATTTAGTTATTAATATAAAGCATTGCTCCAAAAATACAGAGTAATTGCTTCACGCCAAATTTATGAATTGGGTTTCTATGCGCATAAACATAAATGGGAGTAAGAATTTAATTTAGGAACAGTTGAAACATTTTGTTTTCTAGTAGAAGAATCATTTTCAAATAGTATTCAATTGATTACATATTAATTAATATCCCATTGATTGGTATGCTGTTATTGACCCCAAAAAAAAACTTGTTCAAGCTACATTTCTTCTAATCTAGTTGCTTCTTCTTCTTCTTCTTCTTCTTCTTCTTCTTTTAACTCATTTCTTTTTTTTTTTAAAGCGATTCGAAATCAATTGTTTAAATCAATAGGCGTCTCAGCATCTTGAAATTAAGTTGAACAGCACTAGGGTTGAAGTTCAATAGACAAGATAAAAAAGAAGCAATCATGTTTACAATGAACACAGATAATTATATTTTAAATACAGCACAAAAAAAAAAAATACAAACTCATTCCACAAAATCCACCCCACTCCCAAAGCAAAAATAAAAAATAAAAAACAGAACCATTCAAAACATCACCCAACGATAGGATAAAGATACATTAAAGAAAATCTACTTGCATAGACCTTATTCACAGAAAAGGGAACAACTCTCCCATTCGAGGGTAAAACCCATAACACTGTAAATTTTACACTCATGTGAGAGTACCGTGCTCTATTCTAGAAACGACATTCATATTTTTAGCAAAACTCTTAATTAAACGGCAGCATTGGGGTCGGTCTACTTAGATGGTGGTGGTGAGAGAATGGAATAGCTGGAATTGTTGTGGGGATGGTTGGGATCGACGGAATTGTCGTGGGGAGGGGCGGCAGAGTCACCTTAGGAATGGCTGGAATGGTTGGAAAATACGACGGAATTTGGGTGGTTGGCAGGGGTGGCAATGGAGGCAACATGACCGGTGGGAGAGAAACAATTGGGGGCACTGCTTGCAATAGATGGCCCGTCGCGGTACACGTTTGGATGCTTAGAAATGAAAGAGCCACAAGTAGAGTTAGAGGCAAACAATTACGATGAAAAGCCACCATTGTTGGGAATGGGTAGAGGGTTTTAGAAGCTGTGAGTTTCCCTAAATTAATGTTGAGAAATGGTTGTTAAAGAGGGTTTTAGAAGCTGTGAGTTTCCCTAAATTAATGTTGAGAAATGGTTGTTAAGTGTTTTCTCTGATCATTCAACTTGTGAGATCAAACATGCATTTGTGGGTATTTATAGAGAACAAATTAACAGTGAGATGATCTGCTGGGTTTGGAGAGACAAGTGAGGATTGGATGAGATGTGGTTGGGTGAACTCTTGATAAGCCCTGCTTTGTTCACCTCCCAAACTTTGACTTGTTATGTTGTATATACTATACCCAAGTGTTAATCAATCAAACCAAATGGAGGATTCCAATGGGCTGTCTAGCTATAAGAAATTAGTAGTTTTAATAATTTTGATAGTATTGTACTCTCTCTCTTCTTACTTTTGAGAAACAATATTGTTTTGGTCTTTTTTGGATGACATTTTATCTTAGACCATAAATGTTTTTGATCGGAGAATATTGCCATTGCAATTTCTAAGTAATGCACTTATGAGGAACTTGACAGTTCAGTAATCGTAGTCTTATAGGTTCTTTACTCAGTCAGCGGTTCGAGTCCTCTTAATCCTGTTTCCTTTCCCTTTTCCTCCCTTTCTAACTGTCCTTGTACTCCAAAAAAAAAATTTACTGCATTTATTGCAAAAAAAAATGTATTATTTGCATTCAAAAATTATGCAGGTGGAGAAAAATTTTTGAAAAGTACCAAATAGAATCTCCGTAGAATATGAGGTGTCTCTAAAATTATTGTAGCAACAATGCCAACAAGGACTCACAAAATTAGTAAAAGGACCTATTACATCTTAACCATGGTCTGCAATTTTTCTTTTTTTTCTTCCACACCCAAAGCATTATCTATCCTCTCCCATAATATTTTTAAAAAAAAATTCTAATAATTAAAGCTCAAACTTCGTTTGGGAAAAAGGCATAAAATCCGGCATTTTATCTTTTGTCTAAAAAGTGAAAAAATAAAAAAAAAACTCATTTAAGGAACTCAAAGACCTTTAGTCTTTTTATTTTTTTATATAAAATAATTTTATATACTTTTAAAAAATATTATAATTTTTATTATACTCATCAAACAAAATGTATAATTTTTATCAAACGAAGCCTCAATTGCCTTATTTTCCCACTGTTTGCTGCTTTTTTTTTTTGTCCTAGTAGCTTTGTCTCCTACGTACCTGTCATATTAAGGCATGCTTGGCTGCGAATATTTTTTTTTGGCTTTTTAGCTAAATATTTTAAAAAGTTAATATAGTTTATTTGGTAAAAAAATAAATAAGTTAAGAAATTAAAAAATCAAATTAAAATATTAAATTTTAGAATATTTTATTCAAACTTTTACCACTTTTTAAATATATATAATAATATTTTATATTCATAACTTATGTGCTACCACTATCAACTATATATAATTATTATTTTTAATTATATAAAAAAATAAAATTGTCAAATTTGAACTAAAACAAAAAAATAAATTTTTTACCCAAACAACTAATTTTAAAAAATTAACTTAAAAAGAAATTACTAAATAAACTATTTTAAATTACATTTAACTTTTTAACAAAAATATAAAAAAATAATTAATTAATTTTTAAGCTAATAAAGTAAGCGAATAATATTAACTTTTTTATTCAACCAAACAGTGAGTTGTAGTGTCAAATATGAAGTTCGGATTTATTCACTAAACTTGACAAGGTGGATTAAAAATTTTTACTCTCTTATTTATTCAAATGGTAAAACCACCGTATATTTTTTTTGGTATATACTTTGTAATTTGGAGCAATAAAACAGTGAATATTCTTCGTTCAGAATGTTAATTAGATGAATTATTATTATTTTTAAAAATATATAATGAACTACACGATTTAAATTAATAAAAAAACAAATATTATTCGCTCACTCGTTAAAGTTCCATAGACATGGACGCCGACTGGTCCCCTCCGACATCAACCTTGGCACTGTCCGAACACCAAACCCGAAAATTCAGTAGTCAGAGAGACGGGCCCGCTTGTTTTCCGGAAAAGCCTGTCCTGACCCACTCGACAAACCGGCCCTGTCCAGAACCACCTTCAGCGCCTGCCGGAGGGTCCGTAAACCCCCTTCACCACCATCACCACCATTACCGCCGCCGCCGCCACCACCTGAGACTTTCACCCACAAAACGCTCTTATTCCGCCCTCCCACCGTCGCCATCTCCGCCCTCACGACCTTCCCTGCCACCGACCTCACCGCCTTCGCTACCTCCGACATCAGCTCCGGCCGATCCTCGCAGCACAGCGTCGCCCTTATCGTCCCCGAATCGCCCTCACAGTAACATAGTTTCAGTTCATCTGCCTCGCTTGGGAACATGTACTGACATTGTTTTGCTCCGCCGCTAGATTGGCTGCCTTCGCCTTCGCCTTCGCCGTCGCCGCCGCAACTGGCTGCCAATTCTCCTGTTGTCTTTTTCAACTCCCTCAGGCGTCGGACTACCTCCGCTAGCAATGAAGCCTTGTCTGTCTATCATTTTCATGCCAAATCGTGTCACTAACTTCGATCTTGAATTAAACTTGTGTTCAAAATGTTACAACAAAACTTTCAATAAATATATTTTTTAAAATAATATAATATTAAATTAAGATATTTAAAAATTATAGAGTAAAAAAATAGCATAGAGGAAAATCACAAATCAAATTGTTTATAAAATAAAATAATAAAAAATAATACAATAGTATAAGATCCCTTACCAAAGAACTTCGTATCACTACTTCCCTCTCTTTAACATATTCATAACTAAATTCTATGTTTGTAGTCGTCATTTTTTTTCTTTCTCTGGCAGAGTATTTGAGAATGTTATTGATAATAGTTTATAAATTTTAGATTTTAGCAAAAGTTATTAGTGTTTGATAAAAATTATAATTTATAATTAAAATAGAAAAAATAATAATTAAAAGATCTAGTATTAGTTGTTGGTATTGAAAAATAAAATTATAAGTTATAACTAAAATTAATTATAAAAAAATTAAAAATTAGTAACAGAAGCATAGCCAAATACCCTCATTTTTAGAATGAGAATAAACATACATAATGTTAATAAAATTAATATATTTATGCGGCCATTATAGTTGTTAAATATATTATATATTAAGTTTATGTAATTATTTTTAGCAAAGTAATATTAATTAATATAATTTATTTAAAAAGACAAATAGCATAATGAATAGTTTACTAATAACATATTTATATATGTAACAAAGAACAAGAATTATAAAAATAATTCTTATTTCAAAACTTTGATATATTTTAATATTTTATTTCATTTAAAATTTCCCAACACAAAAGTCAAAAATTGTAAAATCTTCATCATAGAATAGTGTGATGGGTCACTAAGTTGGCCGAAAGTGATGAGACCATAATTTATCATATTGGATAGATGCTTGCCATAATGTCTCATTTGGTACACCATAAGTCAGAGCATCTGACTTAGAATAACTAAACAAATTGGCTTTGAATTGCATAAGAAATATTGCAAGGGTTGAAACAATATAAATACACTTTGTTTACGATAATGTATAAGGATTACTCTCTAATATAATTTTTAAACTATTTTAGAGAGTTATTTAGCTAAATTTTGGAGAGCATCATTAGCTCTCATATGGATCCGTTTGGAGTATAACACAAACTCGAAAGCTTAAATATAATTTTAGCTCCTTTTTCTTGTGCATTATTCAATTATTGTCTATTTTCTTAATGTTTTTTCAATTATTGATTCTTTTTATTAAGAAGAAATGAAAAAAATTAAAAATTCTAAATAAGAAATTAAGAGTATTACTAAACATAAGAATAATTAAGTTAGAAAAAATGTTAGTAAACCATTTTTTGGAAGAAAGATGTTTGTGACTTAGGTCTAATATGAAATAATAAATTATTTATTTATTTTATGTTGTTAGCAAAAAAAAAAAGTTTTTTTAATGAAAAAAACAAACAAAATAAGAGAAATGAGAAAAGATTACTGGAAGCAAAGGCTTACTTTGGTGGTGTTAGGAAGGAGGGCGCGTAGGGTGGCGAGGTGGGCGTTGATTCGCTTTCTACGTCTCCTCTCGGCCTCGCTGTGGCTCTTGCTTGCGGCGGCGGCTTTTGCTTCTGCTTCTGCTGTCGATGGAGAACTCATCACTGTCACCGATGATGACTTCCCCATCACGCTACTTGTTGCAGCTGAGCTTAATACTCCAACTCCCTTATGAAACAAGCTCACAGAATCTGCACACCTTCCCATTTCATAGTAACCGCTTCTGCTTCCGCTTGGAATGGAATACATTCTCCACCACTCCACCTCACTTGCTTAATTTGTTCCCAAACCCAAAACCAAACACTCTTCAGCTTTTTCCAATATATATATATATATATATAGAGAGAGAGAGAGAGGAACCAAAAAAACTTCAATAAGAGTGAAGCATTAATTGAGTCTTGTTTGGTATCTCTAAAAAATTAATTATTTATTTGTTTTAGTTTGTTTACTGTTATTTTTATTTTTTTTATTAATTTTTATTTTTCAGCTAGATTATTATATATATTTAATTTTTTCACTAGAAAAATTAAGAAAATAAAAACTGATCAAAATATATAAGATTTAAAGAAGATAAAAAAATAAGCAACATAAAATTTAGCTTATTTTAAATTATTTTTATTTTTATTGAATTTTTTTCATCTTTTAATCAAATTTTTATACTTTTATTGTTCATATCAAAAGTTAAAAAAATAATCAAAATATATAAATTTTAGAAAAGATAAAAAATAAGTAACATAATATTTAACTTATTTTCATTTTTACTGAATTTCTTTCATCTTTTGATCAAATTTAAATACTTTTATTGTTCATCTCATTGATACAACATGAAAAAAAAATAGTTAAATTTTTTTTTAAAAAGGTTCAAAAATAAATAAATAAATAAAATCTCCAAAATTCAATCCAAACACGACCTAAGATTTATGAATTCTAATTTTAAACTAAAAAATAATTTAAAATAAAACTGTTCAATAAATAAACTGGACATAGAGGCTTTTCAACAAGCAGCTCCTGTGACATCTCCCTGACTTCACTACGAAGTTACAGTGGGACTCTTCTGTATGTGTTGCCGAGATTAATAAAAGTCCAAAAAAATTGAGTTTCCACAGATTTAACTTTAAAAAGAAAAAGGAAAGAGAAGAAAGAAAAAATCATTTGCAAATTTTCTCCTTTTTTTTTGAACTCTCAAAATTCTTCTAAAAAATTACTTACCGAATACGCTTTCATAGTTTTCAAACAAGTTATTCCAAACAGTTCAACTAATTATTCAGAATTATTGTTTCGTTTGTTTCGACGTAAAATATTTTACTATAAAATATATTTTACATATAAAATAATTTTTATTTGTATTTTTTGGTATTTGATTAATATTTAAAAAACATTTTCAATGAAAAAAATTTAGTGAAGGAATTGGGTGAAAGTGTGCAAAGGCACAATTCTAAAATTAATTTACGAGTTAATTTTTTATAAGTCAAATTTAGTCTAATGAGATAAAATATTTTATTAAAAAAAATATTTTTCATAAATACTATCAATCAAACAATGAAAGATAAATAAAATATTTTACGTCAAAACAAACGAAGCCTAAACCACATAATCAACCACCGATTAGTATATCTTACAATAAGAAATATTATTTGTTCAAAAAAAAAAACACACAATCTTATTGATAAAATACAATAATCGGTAGTTGATTATGTTGTTTAACTTTGTATACTTGTTATCTATTCCAAGAAACAGAAAAAAAAAGTGCAAGCAAACAAGACCTTAAATTTGCTAACTAAGTATATTAAATTAAAAATAATTATTGCATTTTTAAATATTTCAAAATAACTAAAATTAAAAAGTTTCAAAAAACACAAACTGAACATATTTTTGTAAGTTTTTTTTCTTTTCAAAATCTGTTCCGAGAAAGACCTTAGAAATCTTTCAAAAAACAAAAAAAATATAGTTAACATAAAATTATGTATTCCTTGTATTAGAACTATCGGGTCCAGACCAAAAAAAAACTAAAACTAAAAACTAAAAAACATAAAAAAATGGAAGTTAGGAAGGTATCTCAAAACACACATTAAATTAAAATATAAATATTTTAAATATAAATATAATTAAAAGAGGCAAGAGAAAATAATTAACATTTTTTAAAAATTATATATAATACCTAATAAAATATAAATATAATAAGATCAATAAATAGTTCTATTTGGTTTCATACTGTTTTTTACAAAATTAATCCGGGAATTAATTTATTATGAACAATTCTTAAAAATTTAAAATCAAAACAAAATTATCAATAAAAAAATAAATTAAATAATATAATTTAAATCGATTTAAACCGATTTATCACACCGGTGGGAATGGGCAGCCGGTGTACGTTAGCATATGAAGCTTTTGTCGCAGCGAAAAGATAATGGAAATGGAAAGAGAAGACACAAAGGAATATATTTGCAACAAGTAGATTGATTTTGGCAGTGACTTTGGTGCAATAAAAGTCTTTCTTTTTAATTAAAAAAAAATGCGCAATCATTTAACGGCGCAGTTGATTACGGCCGGAAGGCACGTCACATTTTTTTCTTGGGGCATCCAAAGTTAAAGCAGCTGTGTCCCCTCATCATCCTTTGCAAGCACAGCATGACTTGTCTCCAGTATCGTGAGAGGCAAAAGCGGTTAAATTGTATTTTATTTGAGTTTAAAATTGGCTTATTTTGATATTTTAAGTTATTTATAATTATTATATATATATATATATATATATAATTATAAAAAAATAATTTAATTAAATATCAATAATTATCTTAACAAATTACATATGTATTGATAAAATAAATAATAAAATAAAAATTATAATTTATTTTTATTATTACAAACGTAATTTGTTAAGACAGTTATTAATATTTGATTATTTTAATTTTTAATAGTAATAATATATATATTTAAAATAATAAAATAAATAATTCAAATAATACAAATAGATTCATTTTAAACTCAATGAAAAAAAAACTGAACCTCTCGGATTGGGAAGAAGCTGCTCCCATGCAACAAGCGCACACAGTCACACTGCATGTTTGACCTTGACCCACTACAAATATACATATATTAAAGTTAATCAATGCTCCTTTAATGCTAGTTAATATTTATAGAAATAATATATTTGTAAACTGTGTTAATATTATAAAATTTTTACTTCATTTATATATTAAGCAATATTCAATAAAAATACTAACTAAACACAACCCCACACGCGTGCGTACACAGACACACTTTGTTTAGGCTAGATATTTTATATTTTATATGACCGGATATAACTGGTATTTTATTATTTTAATCAATCTATATGTAATTACGTTGAGATAAATTTAAGAATTCACTAAAAATTCTTTTTTTTATTATAGAGTTTAATAGTATATAGATTTCCAAGCTTATTTTTATTATAGAGTTTAATAGTATATAGATTTCCAAGCTTATAGAGTTTATCTATTGTGTCTATAAATAAGACATCGATAAAAATTCTAAAGAAATAAAAATATAAAAACGATAACAGATAGAGAATATGAAATTGTTGTTCTATTTCACATACGACAGAGTGAAATATTTATTCTTTCACTCATAAACGTAGGCCGGTGTGGGTCGAACCACATAAATTCTTAATATTTATTATTTTTATTGGTTTTTGTGCGTAAATTTTTACTTCTATTTGTGTTATAAAATTGGTGATTAAATCTCAATAAGTTGTTTGAGGACGCATGATTAAAGTTTTGAAACTGTGCTGAGAGATTGGAACACAAAATTGAAATCGAAAGCTATTAATTATTTTCATTATATCAGTTTGTACATATAGCGAAATAATTTAAGAAGAATATGTCTCTAAAGATCTTTTAGTGCTGTGAATTCATCGATACAGTTAAATTTTTTAATTTCTGTACTATTTAATTGGATAGGATAAATCAACGTAGATTGAGATTAATCAAGTGTGATTAAAGATAATCAGAAGCAATTTGGTATAATTATAGATAATTTGGACTGCATAGAACAAAGAGTACACATATCTTTTATTTCGACGAGTTTAGATTGTAGAAGATTGTTAAACACGAAACTAATAGTGTTGAAAGTTTAGGTTTCGTGATTAAACCATTTAATAGCCACAATGATTTCATCTTATGGCAATAAAATGGTGAAAAATATTTTGACACGGAAAGAACTAGTCAAAGTTCTTAGGAAGAAGTTAGAAAAATCAAAAACAATGAATTATGTGAAGTGCAAAGAGATGCAAAACTTGACAAATAGTACAATTTAATTATATCTCCGTAATAGTACTATTCGAGAAATCATCAATAAAAGTGATTCAATAAAACTTTAGACTAAGTTAAAAGGCAAATAAAAGTCTAAGATAATGACAAATTGATTGTCCTTAAAAAAACAGTTATATGCACTTTAAATGACATAATAAACAAATTTTATAATGCATTTAAACGAGTTTAACAAAATACTGACATAATTAGATTCTACAGATGCAAAGATCCAGGATGAAAATAAAGCAAATCTCCTCTCGATTTTCTTATTTTCATTGTGCCAGCATCTGAATACTACACTGATGTTTGAAAAAAATATCATTGTTTTAAATGAGATTATTGTTACTCTTATATCGTATGAGATGCTGAAAAAGACGAAGGGTGACTAATCATTAAGGAAAACATCATGGTTGAATCAGGCAGTAGGAAAGTCAAACACAAGACAGTAGAAAAGTCAAAGGCAAGGCGATAGTAAGGCAGGATGGGTCTAAGAAGAAAGGTCATTTCAAGTCGAGTTGTTATAAAATGATATGCTACAATTGGGACAAGAAATGTCACTTAAAAATGATTTGTTTGAAGTACAAGGCGAATAAAAGAAAATAATAATCATCATGTACTGCGATTACAAGGACTTCATACACGAGGAATTAAATGTGCTCACAATTATTTCAAGTACGAAAAAATCAGATTAAATATTAAATTCTGAATATTTGTTCGACATATGTGAAGTCGGAGAATGATACGTATCATTCATTTGATAGATTTACTGTCACGATGGCTAACAATGCAATGAGCAGAATTGTTAGTATGAAGACAATGCGATTTTGTAGATCTGATGGGGCTCTGTTGATTTTAACTAGGGTCAGACATGTGTCGAATTTAAGAAAAAATTTAATTTCTCTAGGGATGTTGGACTCGAGAGGCTACAGGTTTTCATCCGAAGATGGAGTTCTTTAAGTTTTAAAAAGAAACATGGATATACTGTAGGAGCATATGATTAACAACTTCTATAAACTCGTAGAGAGCATTGTGACAAATAGAATACTGTCGAATATTAAAATAGTAGTATAAGTCGACAACATACATAGATCAAGTATAAGATTGATTAGAGTGAACAACAATTGCAGAAAAACACATGTAACAAGTGCAGAAATACACGAAAGTGGCGAAGTAATATATATGTGCAAGTGAGCAAATCAGATAGTGTATAGGATGTTGGTAAAAAGTAAGAGCAACACGTTGTTGGATGTTCACTTAAAAATTTCAGGCAATGAGACTAATACGACAGACGTGACAGAAATGTGTATACGTCGACAGAAAGGTGTTCACATTTTTTTGCCCGAAAAAAAACTTATAAACATCTCAAACGCTCCAAACTTTTTTTTAATGAAATAATTATAATCATCTCAATTAAAATGTTAACTCATTTCTTAAAAAATATTATTATTTCAAACACTATAATTTAAAAATAAAAATTAAAAACATATTAAACATCTTAATTAAAGACCAAAAAAAATCTACAATAAAAAACTTATCCCAAACAATATAACTTTTTTTTATTTTAAAAAATTAAATCTCTTAAATGTCAAATTTTTTAAAACATTCAAAGCAGAGACAGAAAATGTACAACACGTGTTACTAATATTTTTGTATAATATAATTATTTTTGCCAACATTTTCAACTGAAGGCTACTTTATGTTTTCTTTGTTTTGGTTCTTCATCTTCTCCTTCTCGGAGGAAAAATTGGCGCTTTGGTGGGAATCCAGGCAGATGCAGATCGTGGTAATTTTGAGAAGGGTTCAGAAAAAATATATAAAAATTAAAAATAGTAAAGGAATGAATAAAAAAGCTTTTTGGAATTTTTTAAATATATTTTTTAAAATTTTTATTCTTTTTTGACAAAATAAATCTAAAGGGTACACCCATCGATACTCAAATTAAAAGAAAATTATTAAAGACGAAAATAGTTACAACAAAACCTTAACACCTTAAAACCTATTAACTTTTGTGACGAGAAAAGTTAATTTTTTTTATCAATTTTTTTAGTTTTTTAATATTTTTATGACGAGAAAGGTGAAAAAATTTCAATAAATAAAAAAAAAACAGAATAAAAAAAATTAGATCAGACGAACGCAAATGAATTTTTCTGGAAGTCCCCTTTTGTTTTAGTAAATTATCTCGAATTCCTTTCAAGATTTCTTATTATTAGCTTAAGTTAAATAAATGATCCTAAGAATAAGAAATATACTATAAATCCGGAAAAGAAAATTCACTAACTATAAAAAATAAAAAATAAAAAATAAAAAAATCAATTATGCCAGTCTTTTTTTTTTCTTTTTTTGTCTACCGTGGCTCATTTAATCCATTTTTAAAATTTGTAAGTTAAATGAGTTTAGAAAATAAAAAAGTTGTTCTTTTAAAAAAAAAGTTGGTTTAAAAGCTATTTATCTAAGTGAGGCCTTTCTGCTATAAGGTCTACGAAAAAATCTATTTGGTAACTAACTCTTGTTGAATCAAGTGAACTAGGATTGTACCAAGTTCTAACTACCCAAACAGGGGCTTGCTTAATTTTCAAATTTCTTATGATACATAATTTTATACCTTTTATTAGATTTTTTTATGAAAAAACTATTATCGCTGAACTTATATTTTTCTACTACAACTAAACAACATGTAAAAAAAAAAAAATTTTAAAGAAGAAGAGACAAGCACATGGATAATGCATAATGGACTTATCTGAGTTGGTTCCAATGATGTGGGAAGAAAAAAAGATAATAAGGAATTGAACAAAAGAGCGGGAAATTAGATTTTGATACCTTAATGTGAATACAATAAGGGTGGTGTTTGGCACTGCTAAAACTAGTAACTTATAAATTATAATTTATAACAAAAATTTTAAGTGTTACTGTATGATAAATATTGTAGCTTGTAGCTAATAAAAGAAAAAATTGTTATAATTTGTAACAAAAATTATAAGTGTCTAAAAAAAATTATAACTTATAACTAAAATTAATAATAAAAAATTAATTGACTCTTATTTGTCATGAAATAATCGATAAAAGACACTACAAATTTCCTACAAGTTTTGTCAAAAAAAAGAAAGGATGATGGCATTTGAAGGCCTATAAAACAATTTTCATAAAGAATAAACATGAAGA
The DNA here is from genome assembly GCA_034768845.1 of Heliamphora exappendiculata. Classification (NCBI taxonomy): domain Eukaryota; kingdom Viridiplantae; phylum Streptophyta; class Magnoliopsida; order Ericales; family Sarraceniaceae; genus Heliamphora; species Heliamphora exappendiculata. The sequence goes on along the minus strand of JAOTRH010083509.1, from coordinate 816 downwards.
ATGAGATAAAGACATCAACACTCAGGCAAGAAAAGATGGAAAAGAGAAAAAGAAATATAAGAAAGAAAAGGAAGATTAAGACGATAAGGAAAAAAATTACCCCACCCCTGAAAAAAAATTCCCCACAGGGCCACAGCCCACCTAAATTTGAGCTGCCTCTCATATGGTTAACCTGCCTCACCGTTTAATTATCAGATCTTAATTCAAGTTGTCAACCAAATACAACCACTGCTTGGATATTGATTATATTATTATTTCTCTATTCTGTTCGTAAGTAACAGCTCACGATGTTAAACCCGAATCTTTCATAAAGCAACAAACTCTAATGGGCAGATCCTATTACCCACAGAACTATAAAAAATAACACAATTACCTTCAATAGTTGCTCCTCACCGAGAGTTTGATGATTTCTCCATAAATAGATCATCCCCCATCAAGCCAGGCTTATGAATTAAATCTTAACATATTTCATGATAGTAAAAATTGAGAGAAAACAGAGTACAGGTTGCACCCTTTGGAAATGAAATACTAGACAATGGAACAAGGTATGCCAGCCAATTTATTCCACTATAAAAGATTGTTGGGAGAATTTCCAACGCCGACATAAAATACATGTTCGGGGATCCAGAAAATACATTTTTATTAAGCTTTCAACAAATTACACAAATCTGAAATTTACAGAGAATGAAATAACAGGAATAATAAAATGGAATTTGCAAACCGAGTCCTGCAATGGCAATTTCCTTAAGAATGATTCGCCGCCTACCGAGGGTGTTGTAGGGATTTCACTGGCGTCACTCTCCCAGGATAAAACGG
>JAOTRH010083498.1:0-17012 GCA_034768845.1 Heliamphora exappendiculata | reverse complement strand
AAGCGTAAGTGCCAAAGAAACGTTTGGTTCATTAAAGAAGGAAACTTTCTCTTATATAGTAAATTAGATGTGTTATTCATTTCAGTTAGTTGCAGTGTATGAGAGATTCGACTAATAATATAAAAATTATCCACCAATGTACCAGAACAGATAACCCGTTTGTTATCCTTAATAACCACAGAGTTATTAAAATAAATAAAATATCATTCTTTAGCCAATGCTCCTAAATCGAATATAGTGACTAACCCCTTACCGAATCATGCCAGGCAAGCTGGGATAAATTACATATCTTTAGGGGAATCGGAGGACTCGAGCTAGCACATCTGTTCAGCACACTTACCACGCACATATGCTTCAATAACTGAGGATTAGACAGCATGCTCATTCATGACGGTTAGAGGTAGTCGAGACAGGATGAAAGATTGGAATGATAATGCCTGGGAATGGTATCAACTAATAATTCAAACCTACCAACAAGAGGAGGAGCGCAATGAAGAAGATGCCTGACCATTGGATTACCCGAGTCGACCTTCTGGGTTTGGCTATGTGCTTGATGGAATCACCCTTCCCCAACTTTTTGATGAGGAAGTGTACGTCGATGAGATACAGTCCTACTGGCTGGTAAGAATCGTGTTGAAATTAGATGGAGCAGAATGGACTAATTTTTGGGTCGCCCGGGAACAACAAGTGAATTTTATTGAAGAGGACATCTGGGAGGAAATCGATAACACATGGGCTATAGAAGATGATGAGGAGAGAAAAGGAATAATGGCCATCAGTGAGTTAGGCGATTTGTGGGCATTTGAAAGCCCCCCACCTGTAAAAGAAGTACGACAAACCAGTGATGCAATAACAAGGTTGTGGGATCCTGAGGAAGAGATAAAATATCTTACCAGAAGTGGGTGGCACTTCAAGCCGGCCCAGTTGGAAAAGGGGCAACCAAGTGAAAAAATGAAGGAAAAAGAATAGGAAGAGGAAGACGATGCAGTGCTTAAACAATTAAAGAAGACGCAAGCCAACATAAGCATTTGGGGGCTATTAATGGCCTCACACAAACACAGGCAAGCTGTGCTAAAGGTTCTGAATAAAGCCAGCATTTCGATAGAGGCCACTCCAGAGCAACTGATTGGACTTATTCTACCGGCAGTGGAACCGAAAGTCATTTTATTTTCTGATAAAGATTTGCCAGTAGAGGGAAGAAATCATAACAAGCCGCTACACATCACTATTAAGTGCCTGGATAAATAAGTCCCTGTGACTCTCCTCGATAACGGCTCTGCATTGAATGTATGTCCGCTCAGGACAGCACTCTATTTAGGACTAAAGACAGAGCAATTTGTACCAAGCAATCAAGGGGTTTGGACTTATGACAACACAAGGAGGGACGTACTGGGATTGATTTCATTTGCAATCTCAGTAGGGCCCTTGGAAACGTCGGTCGAGTTTCATGTACTGGACGTACCGGCGTCTTTCAACTTGTTGTTGGGAATACCTTGGTTGCATGACCCATATGTCCAGGCTATACCATCGACTCTCCATCAGAAATTAAAACTGATAAGAAATGGGACAGTTTTGACTATTCACAGGAAAGACATCATTCATCCCCCGAGAGGAGGAGAGGGTACAACTCTGTTGGAAGTTTAGCATAGTGAAGATGATGTGTTGCTCAGTGGTTTTTAGTTTGATAAAACCCAGGCTGTTCAGACGTTGATGAATGAAGAAGAAAGGTATGTCAACCCGCGGGACGTAACAATGATGAGGAAAATGTCCTTCTTCCCTGGCATGGGATTAGGGCACAAGAAGTAGGGAATCCTGGAACCCAAACAGGTATTGCCGACTTCGCACCATTTTGGTCTTGGGAATAAACCAACAGAAGAAGATCTGGAAGCGCCTCGAAGGGGACAAAAGGCTGATTATTTTGGGACACTCAATGGGTACTTCGTCAAGGAAGGGGAAGATTTCCCGTATTGTGGCTTTTCAAAGTCGTGGACCGACAAAGAAACCAATCAAAAGCTACCGGGGTTGGAAATCTTCTTCAGCCATCAGTTGTCTGACATAGAGGAGGAAGAGATAGTGGAAGGGAAAGAAGAAGGAAAGAAGGTCTAGGAGGAAGACTGGGCCGACAAGTTCAATGGTACTGACATGGGAGTGCTATTTAATGAGAAGATGGCTCATTTGCAGATAATTGATCAGGACTGCTTCATGATGGATTTCAGCACACCAGCAAACTGCACCAAGCTCATCATCGATGCGGCCACAAAGGAAGTAAAGAATTGGACCATCGAGTCTGGTGATGTACACATTGTCTATCCTGAGTTCGGGATTGAGTCAGAGTCTATAGTCGAGGGCGCATCTGTTGGTGCACCTCTTCCTGCTTTTACTATCGAGTTTGTAATTTCCTATATTTTTAATAAAATGAACAAGATTTCTAGTTACTCTGTTTTGTTTGATTTATTTCATACGCTTTCCGACGATTTCGAATTCGACAGGGATATCCCCGAAGAAATAAAACTTTTAATAAAAAGAAAAAAAAAAGAGTGTCCAACCAATAGTTGAAGAAACTTTGTTAATAAATCTAGGTAATGAAATTAACCCACAAAATGTTCAAATTGGTTCTTCTTTATCCTTAGTTGAACAAGAACAATTAATAACTTTATTAAAAAAATTTAAAGATGTGTTTGCATGGTCTTACGAGGATATGCATGGAATTGATCCTGATATTGTCCAGCATCATATCCCTTTATACCCTGATGCTAAACTGGTCAAACAAAAATTAAGACGGATCTGGCCAGAATGGGCTTTGAAGATCAAGGAAGAGGTTGCCAAACAGATCAACGCTGGATTCCTGATGTTAATCGAGTATCCAAAATGGGTGGCCAACATTGTTCCTGTGCTTAAGAAGGACGGTCGTATCTGAGTTTGTGTGGATTTTTGGGATCTCAACAAGACTAGCCTGAAAGACGATTTTCTACTACCGCACATCGACATCTTAGTAGACAGTATAACAGGACACGCCTTGTTGTCATTCATGGATGGCTTCTCCAGATACAACTAGATTTTGATAATCCCGAAAATAGAGAAAATACGACGTTCACCACACCCTGGGGTACCTACTGTTATCGTGTGATGCCATTTGGTTTGAAAAATGCAGGGGCAACCTATCAAAGGGCTGCCACTACCTTATTGCATGACATGATACATAAAAAAAAGTCAAAGTGTACGTGGACGACATGATAGTCAAGTCCAAGGATCGAGATGGCCACATCACAGCACTGCGAAAGTTCTTCGAGAGGATTCGAAAGTACAAGATGCTACTCAACCCACAAAAGTGTGCCTTTGGGGTTACTGCTGGGAAGATGCTTGGATTTATGATCACTCAACGGGGTATTGAGGTGGATCCTTTGAAGATCAAGGCAATTTTAAAAATGCCTCCAAGGACTGAGCGAGAAGTTAGGGGCTTTCTAGATAAAATATAGTTTATCAGTCGATTCATCGCAAAACTGACAACTATCTGTGAGCCGTTCTTTCATTTACTGAAGAAAGGAGTCAAGTTCGAATGGGATCAGAAATGCCAAGATGCCTTCGATGCTGTGCGACAGTACTTGCAAAACCCTCATGTTCTAACTTCTCCTGAACCTGACAGGCTACTGATCCTCTATTTATCAGTGACTGATTCAGCTATGGGATGCATGCTAGCACAAGAAGGTGAAATTGGAGTCAAAAAGGCCGTCTATTACTTTAGCAAGAAGATGATTGGGTCAGAAATACGATACACACCACTGAAAAAGACATGCTGGGCTTTAGTTTGGGCTTCCCAAAAACTAAGACATTACATGCTGTCTTTCACAGTGAATATCATCTCTCGGATGGACCCATTGAAGTATCTATTTGAAAAGCCAACACTGATAGGAAGGTTTGTCCGATGGTTGCTGTTATTATTTGAGTTTGATCTCTAATATGTCACCCCAAAGTCAGTCAAAAGCAGGGTGGTGGTGGAATTTTTCCCGATCAACCAGTTGAGGGAGGAAAAGACACGGAGTTCCAGTTTCATGACGAACACTTGATGAAAGTAGGGGATGATAGGTGGACTCTATATTTTGATGGCGCATCCAATCAATATGGATATGGAATAGGAGTCGTCTTTGTCACTCTCGACGAATCGCATGCCCCCTTATCATTGAAGCTCAATTTTGAAGTCACCAACAATCAGGCTGAGTATGAAGCGTGTTTAGCTAGATTGGAGGTAGCCTTAGAGCTAGGAGCAAGGAAGCTGGAAGTCATCGGAGACTCAGCACTAGTGGTTTCACAAGCTAAAGGAGAATGGAAGGTCAGGGACGTGGCATTGATTCTCTACCATCAGGAGCTAGAGAAGCTGATACCATGCTTTGAATTAGTAATCTTTACCCATGTGCCAAGATTACAGAATAAGTTTACCGATGCACTGACCACCCTAGCATATATGATTGATATACTGCCTGGAGTCCGAATAAGGCCCTTGATAATTGAACAGAAAAGAAGGCCGACATATGAAATGACAGCCGCAATTGAGGATAGCACTGATGATCTTCCATGGTATTTCGACATTCAGAACTTTGTGCAGAAGGGAGAGTATCCTAAGTTTGCCAGTAAAAAGGATAAAAGGGAAATACGAAGACTATCTGCACAATTTGTCATTTGCAGTGGCAGATTATATAAACGATGACATTCTAGGGTCAATAAGCTGTGTGTAAACATAGAAGAAGGCCAAGAATTGATGAAAGAAATACACGCAAGAGTTTGTAGGCCACACATGAGTGGAAATATGTTAGCCAAGAAGATCCTACGACACGGATACTTTTGGATAACAATGGAGACAGATTGTATACAGTTCATGCAGAGGTGCCACAAATTCCAGATTCACGCAAACCTTATGCACGTTCCCCTATCTCAGTTGTACAACCTGACGTTACCATGGCCATTCTCAGTATGGGGCATCGACGTGATTGGCAAAGTAACACCGAAGGCATCCAATGGACATGTGTTTATCTTAATGGCTATCGACTATTTCACCAAGTGGGTGGATGCAGCTTCCTAGTCGGTATTGAAAGCCTCCCATGTTGCTAAGTTCATCAAACAAAATAGCATATGTCGGTACAGAATTCCCCATGAGGTCATCTCGGATAATGGCTCACATTTTCAAGGGGAGGTCTTGGATCTTTTTGAGGAATATCGGATAGTGGCTCATAAGTCCTCACCATATCGGTCGCAGACCAATGGAGCGGTCTAAGCAGCAAACAAGAATATTAAGAAAATTCTGCAAAAGATGATCAACTCACATAAAGATTGGCCGAAACATCTACCATTTGTACTCTGGGGATACCGAACGTCGATCAAAACTTCAACTAGAACTACGCCATACTCTTTAGTGTACGGGATGGAAGCCGTGCTTCCCATTGAGGTGAAAATCCCTTCGCTGAGAGTAGTGGTTGAGGCTAGTATTCCATAAATAGAATGGTAGAGGAACCGATTGGAAGTGTTGCTCTTGTTTGATGAAAGAAGACTGCAGGCTCTGTTTCATGTACAAGGTTACCAAAGGAGGATAGCTCGAGCATTCAACAAAAAGGTCAAGACCCGAGATCTCAGAGAAGGGGATTTAGTTCTTAAGGAAATCAGAGCTCCTATCTTTGACCCAAGAGGCAAATTCAAGCCAAATTGGTCCGAATCGTTCCTTATCAAAACCATCATGATCGGTGGTGCAGTTATTATTATGGATTTGGACGGCAATGCGTTCTCCACTCTAGTAAATCTCGATCAACTCAAAAAGTACTATCTTTGAGGTAAAAACAAAGATAAAATAAAAGCTCGCTGAGTTAAAAATTGAAAAGACAACTCAGGCAAAAGTTAGAGCAGCCCGCAAGGCTGAAAACCCGAAAGGGCGACCTTGGCAAAAGTTAGGGCATTACAAAAGGAGAGTGTCAATACCCGAGCAAAAACTAAGCCCGAACTACATTATGGCCTGATTCTATCTTTTTGGGATACGTAGGCAGCTTCTTTTAAGGAGTCCGGCCACTTTTTTTATTTTTAACCATCTTTGAATCTGAATAAGACCAATGCAAATTAATTACTGGATTTTGATAATAAAGACATTCAAGCTTTGATAAATTTGAACCATCTTAAACATGAAGTGGGAGTTTTTCATTATTTTAAGCAAGATTACAAAGTTCTTAAATAAAGGAAGGGCACACAGGTCCCAAACTCTACAAAATAAAAAAGAAAGCTGTGAAGTTTTTCAAAATAAAGCAGATGTTCTCAAGTCTTTCTCCTTTTAGCTGCCTGTTTCTCCTCTTCATTACCCTTCTTCTCCCTGTCTTGTGTTAGCCATGTCTTGTACTCAAAAGAAAGCTTGGGATATTACAGCTCCTGCATCTCCATCAATGAACGGGATGGCCAGGTATCTTGATACAGAACCAAAAATGGGGCCCACAGTACAGATGAAGACAAACAACCTCGGATATGGTGAGGAATAATCTGACTGCGATCGAACAGCCGCATAATCCGTTAGGGATAATAGAAAGTAGTCTGACACAGATCGACGAGTAGAACACCAGAATGATTCATGGTAGTCAGAGTTATGGCATGAATCCGCCACCAAGAGCACTGGCAGGTAATGTCTGGGCCAGTCAAAGAAGAAAGATACTGTCGCCAAGATGCCTCGGTGTCACATATCTGATAACGCGGGCGGTAAAGGAAAGCAGCGGCATTGTGCCTGTCAGTGGGAGGTTTCTGTACAAGATTTACCTTCTCCATCAGCCAGATTTGTAGCAATAGTTAAAATAGTAAGAGAAATGCTTTGCGGTATGACAGAAAGCTTGATACAGAGGAAGACGTTAAGCTTACCTGAAGAAGTAAAGGACTTCCAGCAAAGGTGGTAGTCTCACCATGATGGACAGTGTCTAGACCCAGCAGTGTCTCGGCTAAAACAAGGGGCACAAAGTCCTTCCCCATCCACATTTGGCTAGCAATGTCAACCAGGGCACAACTAACCCGCCAATTGGAAAGGACAAGGAGATACTGGGTAAGGAGGCAGAGGCAAAGTGCATAACGACGCTACAATTGAAAGTCAAGATTGCTAAGATCGTCAGTAGGATGGAACCTTTCAATAAGGCATGAAATGTTGAGACAGTCGCCTGATGTCAGAAGAGAAGCTTCCATTCTAGATAGACCACAGAGTTGCACCACCTGCTGCCGAGCAGAAAGAAAGGGAGTGGGAACGACAATGGAACTCCGCGGAGTCAGGTCCACAATGGCAGCAAACTCCTCTACAGTGGGGCAGAGTTCTTCAAGGCCAAATCGAAAGACGTGAGACTGCGGATCCCATAGTTGAGTAGCAGCTGACAATAAGGGACTGTTAACCTCCACGGTCCTCAGTGAGAAAAAAGCATTCAGGCCAAATGGGGAGAAGTTCAAACGTTCAATGTGGGAAATTGCTTCAATCCATAGAGAAAGAGAAAAAGCCATCTGAGTCGGAGTAACAGCAAATGGGGCCTCCATGACTGTATTTATAAGGCTAGAAAGGGCGAAAAATTAGAATTTTGGTAAAACGCACGCTCAAAGTGGCGACTGCCATCATGGAACTGGCAACTGCCAACTCCAAAAGGCAAAGTACAGTGACATCAACCCTTTGACCAAGCGACCGCCATGTTGAAATGGGTGACCGCCAGGTGAACTTTTTAGAAAGTGGCGACCGCCATGTTGCATTATGGCGACCGCCATGTTTAAAAGGCAATAAATGGCACGAAAGCCCACAATATATCATAAAGTGATAAAATGTATCAGAATAAAAACTGGGGCACCCAGGCCTAACAAACAGCAAAATTGGGGCATGCAGACTCATGGATCAAGTAAATATATTCAAACATGCCAAAATGGGGTACGCAGGCCCATCAAAATAAATGTATCAAAAAATAAGTAAAAACTGAAAAAGGGAGGGGGGCTCTCTCTCTCTCTTAGGAATGTCTCTGGCGGACTCGGCGGGAGGAAGGACTGGCCTCCTCCGAGCTATCATCCTCAAAGAGTCTGTCGAAGTTGTCTCCATCATCACTGCCGAAGGAAGAAACAACTCTAGACCGGCTCCAAGCAGATGAAACTGATCCTCTGGAACGAGCCCCAGATTAGGCCCGAAAACCACAACCTCGAGCAGGGGCAGGGGCAGGAGGCCTAGCTGGAGCCTGTGGCGGCACTATATCGGTAGTTGGAACTGGAGGCTGTCAAGGGAAAAGCAATACACAGAATAAAGACAGAAAAACACAGAAAAATTGAAAAGAGCATGTAAGCTACTCACAACATCCACTGGCGTGAAAGCAATGGCAGTTGCTTGCATCGAGGCATCCATTTGCCGTACCAGTATCCTCAGACCAGTGACCATCAGCATCGTGCGATCAATCCAAGCTTGGTCAATCTCCGAAGAATAAAAGGGGAACAGTTCAAGAAAACTAGATAAGTAATGAAGTAAGTAATTAAAGGAAAGGTGAAAAACAAACCTGGTCGATGTTAGCCCTGAACTCCGGCGCCGGCAGAACAGGGATCGGCAGGGGGAAGGGGAAACTGTATGCTACGGTCTGGATGTCTCACAAAATCTCTGGGCCTCTCATCCCGCCAACAACAGCATCACCAACAGCAGCAGCAGCAGCTCCAGCAACGTCAACATCGGCAGCCTTCGGTGCTCGCCTCCTCCTATCGTCGGTTGGGCCAAGTCCTAATGGACCCAGTAGATGGGCCCAGGCCCAGGTGGTATAATCTCCCTCCGCCACCAGCAACTCAATAGCGGGAGTCCCCACCAGCTCGAGGAGAAGATTGGCCCAGCTCAGCTGCTCAGTCCGGCATATACAGGCCGGAGGTACCACTGGGATTCGAAAGTGATCCAGTCCGAGCGACTAGCGAATCACTCTCTCTCCTAGATAGTACTCTTGTCCAAATGAACCCTCCAGCAGGATCCGCCTGGGTGTGATTTCCCGACTGCACATCAAATTTGCGCTGGCCCGATCCTTTACCCTTCTCCAGACATCCCAGTAGACCTGCGACAGTTCAAAGTACAATACAATGCAAAGAACAGTAAGCCATACAGTATGATGAACAGAGTACAGTAATTAGAAAACAGCGCGGTGCAGTGCAGTGAACAGTGCAGTAAGTGGTATAATGCAGAAAGCAGTGTACAGAATAACAAGAAAGATACTTGGTCAAGGGTCAGCAAGTCCAGTGACACCTGGAACCGGTCAATGTCCTTCCCTCCATCCTTTTTCCCCTTCAGCCCTCGGGACCATCGGGCTTCTCGGGGAATGACCAGAGGGTCTGCCGTAGAGTTTGTCGAGACATGAAGCCCAAGGAACTCGTAGGTCCACAACTGCAAAGAAGAAGATGTCAGCAGACATATGATAACAGATAACAGAAATAAATAAAGAACTGCATAAGCTAAATCATACCTCCCAGACCCTCCAGTATCCCCTAATGCTGAGCTCCTGAGGGAACCGGGTCAGTGTCCCCATGAAACTATAAAGAGTAGCCAGAGCAGCGCCGCCCCAATCGTACGATACGACCCGGTCAAGACGAGCCAGGCCACCCAAGTAATGCAAATAAACGGTATTCTCCTTGTTCGAAAACAAGGAGGTACTGAACATGTACATCAAAAAGCCCCAGGCGACCCACTTGTAGCGGCGAGGCTCGGTGCACTGAAAGTGTCTGAACCGCTCGAAGAACCAGGTGTATCTGACTCTGTCGCGGTCCATCTGAGCAGGAACGAACCCGAGGAAGTACAGCAGCGCGTCGGTCAACTAGGATATGGACAGATCAAACGGTATGGGAGCTCCTCCAACCCGGATGCTGGTAATAAGTGCAAAATTCAGAAGCGTTAGGGTAGCCTCAAAAGTGGTGAAATGAAGGGTGTTGGTTCCCACCACCGCTCGGCCAAGGCAGTCAACCATACCCGGTCATTGCTCGTCCTACCCATTAAGGGTATGAAGTAAGCAAAGCCGGAGGCATCGATGTAAGCCCGGCTGGGAGCAGGGAGGGCATCATACCACTCCAACACCTCCCCGGAGGCTGAACCTCCGAAACCTCGGACGTAATGACCAGCCTGTAAAGAGAAGACAAACAAAGGATACATAAAGAGTAGATTAAACCCATACCATGATAAGTCAAGCAAACCATTCAAACCCTAGGTGACGGTCTTTCGGATCTTTTCGAACTCTAGAAAACTAGGCACCCTTACCCTAGGTTCGTGATTTTTGGATATCCTAGTAATCCTAAGTCTTGGCGAGTCAGGTAAACCTCTATCATTTGGTGTCAACCATTCTTCTCGAAAATTAAAAAATCTATCTTTGTTTTGCCCCTTTTACCCTAATCTCTTAAGATTAATTTTTTAAAAATATTTGAAAATTTGTTCCAATCTTTCTAAAAAAAAAAAAAGTTTTCCTAAAATTTCTAGGATTTTCTAACATTGTCTTAAATTTTTTTTTAAAATTTCTAAGAATTTTCTAGGATTTCCTAACATTGTCTTAAAATTTTTTTCAAATTTTTAATTTTCTAATATTGTTTTAAAATTTTTCTCAAATTTCTAGGAGTTTCTAAAAAAAAAATTCATAATTTTCTAAGATTTTCTAAAAAAAATTTTTTAAGATTTTCTAAAAATTTTCAAAATTTTCTTCAATTTCTAAGATTTTCTAAAAATCTTTCTAAAAAAAAATTGCCCATTGAATTTCTAGAATCCATAAAAATTTTGCCCCATATTTTAGAAAAAAAATTTCTGCAAAATTCCCTCTAAGATTCTAGAATTTTTAAAAGTTTTCTCCCCTGAATTTTTCAAAATTTCTCCTAATTTTTTTATGTTTTTTCTAGAAATAAAAATGAAAATTCAAGCCTTCTATTTTAAAATAATCTCCCCTTTTCTTTTCATTGTTTGTTCAAAATTCTAAGTGTCCCTATTGTTTTAATCTCCATCGCATAGGTACCAAGCTAAGTTCAAATTCCAATCATCATCCATGTCTTCAAAATCATTCATCAAACACATCAAAATAAATCATCATTCATCATCATAATCAAATCACGTCATTATCACATGAGGAGACTCCTAGGCATGCGTCTATGTTTGATATATGTTTTAATATTAAAACAGTAAGAATAGGGTACATACCAAAGGTCGCCGGCGCGAAATATGATGATCAGGCTCCTGGAGCATAACGTCAGCAGCAACCGCGTCGGTAGGAGGCTCGTAGCATCTCATCCCACAAGGAACCACGCGATGAGGTAGTGGAGCATACATATGCAGGTCGAAGGACGTTGGATGACCCTCCCCAGTATCGAAGTCCAAAAAGTCAGCCATCGCGGCCTCTGCAGCAGCATCAGCAGCCGCATGAGCCTCATCAGCTGCTCGCGCCTCCTCTTTAGTAACCCAGTGAGAGGCACGCTCCGCCTCAAATAAAGTGCATCAATCGCAGTAGTGGGCTGCGTGGGAGTAACTCCGCCGGCAGGAAGGACACCTATAGAAGAGTTATCAGCAGCAGAGGGGCCTTATCGCGCCCCCAAGTCATCATCCCTATGGCCTTGGCCCGCCATGAAGAAGAACGGGATCACAAATAGCAAAGTAAACGTCATATGAAGCAAAGAGAAGCAAAAAGAAAGCGAGAGGAGGCTTAGAAGCAAGGATAAGACGAGAGAGAGTTTAAGGGAGCAAGAGAGTTAGAGAGAGAAGGAAGTGCATAATGAGCCACACTCGCGCGCCTTAAAGGACTGGGTACGCGCTTGGAGTTGGCGGTCGCCAACTCCAAAGTGAGCGGCCGTTAGTTTCCTGAAACGACACATGGCGCCCGCCATGTCGTAGGGGTTTTAAGTGGGCGACCGTCGTGTCAGAAGGATTCAGTCCGAGCGGCCGCCATGTTGTCAACCGTCACGTCATTCCCGTCATAGTGACCGCCAACTTTGGAGTTGGCGGCCATGTAGCAATCTGCCATTATGACGTTTTAGGGTTTTGGAATGGGCTGTTTGGTTTTTTTTTTTAATACATGTTTTTGCTTATCTTGTTATTTGCATACATTTTGTTTTAAAAAAATTATATATAAATAATTTTAAGAAAACATAAAAATTATTTTTCATTAAAACTTTTAGTGTGTATATTCTTCTAAAAATAATCTTTAGAATTTTTCAAAAAAATAAAAAATAAAAAATAAAAAAAAATTTATAATCTTAAATGTTTCTTAAAAGTGTTTCGAGAAAATTTTTAGCAAAAAAATGATTTTCAACAAAATAACAAGTTCCCTTAAAAATAACTCTCGCGAGTGTTCTTTACAAAAATAAATTTATAATCCCAGGTGTTTCTTAAAAAAAAATAATATTTTGAGAAAATTTTGTGCGTTTAGAAATAATTACAAAAATAATTTTGTGTATTTTAAATCCTTATCTTTTTATGATATTTTCTCCTTTCGATAAATCTAGTTTTAAGCCACAACTTGGATTTTAACTCGCGTTTCGTTCCGAACTTTTAGATCTCAACTCGACCTATTAATTTGTGACTTTGCTCCCGATAAAATTAATTTTTTAAGTCATAATTTGACTTTTGATTATTTTTATCTCGCACCTCGTTCCGAATTTTTAGGTCTTAACTCGATCTATTAATTCACGGTTATCCTTTCCAGTAAAATTAGCTAAAAGTCGTAACTTGGCTTTAGTTGTTTTTATCCTGCTCTCATCGGTCGTCCTCATGACCCTAAATTGACTCGCCGGTCCTCCTCATGACCCTAAACTAACTCCTCGGTCCCCCTCATGACCTTAAACTGACTCAATCCTCCTCATGACCCTAAACTGACTCGGTTCTCCTCATAGCCCTAAGCTGACTCCTCGGTACTCCTCATGGCCCTAAGATAACTCATCGGTCCTCCTCATGACCTTAAACTGACTTGGTTCTCCTCATGACCTCCTCATGACCTTAAACTGACTCGGTCCTCCTCATGACCCTAAATTGACTTATCGGTCCTCCTCATGGCCTTAAATTGACTCGGTCCTCCTCATGGCCCTAAGATGACTCCTCGGTCCTCCTCATGACCTTAAACTGACTTGGTCCTCCTCATGACCCTAAACTGATTCGGTCCTCCTCATGGCCTTAAACCGACTCAATCCTCCTCATGATCATGACCTTAAACTGATTTGGTCCTCCTCATGACCCTAAACTGACTCGTCGGTCATTCTCATGACCCTAAACTGACTCGTCGGTCCTTTCGCAACCTAAAATTGATTGATATCTTTCTTGCATTATACATGATTGCATTACACAATACTTGTCATGCATCAAATTTCTTATCTTACGTCCTTGCATTTTGCCCCATGAACTATGTTTTGGTCTGATCCCTAGCAAATGGGTACGTAGGTAGCTCGATTAAAATTCGAGTACGACCAACATCATATGCATGCTTGTGTGTTTGTGGCCTAAGATTGACTACTCGGTCAAATGATTGTTGTCTCTGGATCTTTGATATAACCTTCTTCCCGCATTGCTACACAAGTTATATCAAAGAGGGGCAACTGTAGATACCCCAATTTGACGCCGCATAATCTTAGGTGAATTCGATGATGAAAACAGTAGGAATTGTGTCTCAGTATGATACTCGGGAAGTGATCTAAGCTCGATATTTGAATCTGGAACCTTCAAACTAATGAAATTTTGTCGAACCTTCAAAACTTGCTGCCCAAGTAAGGCGACCGCCATAGAACTTTGTAGAAACCCAAGCCAAAAGGGCGACCGCCAACTTGCATTGTGGAGACCGCCAACTCTCATCATGGCGACCGCCATAGAACTTTGTGGAACCTTTCAAAAACATGGCGACCGTCAACTTGCATTGTGGCGACCGTCAACTCTAAATGGCCTAACGTCTCCCTAAAACGTGACAGCATCTCATTGGTTGAAGAACTCTATAAATATCGTACCTCTGGTATGTTTTCGAGGACAGCATTGGAGTGTGAGGTTAGTGAGTGAAGCTCTACCGAGATGCTGAGCAATTTCGAGCCCCGACGCCGAAGCTCTGCAGAAATACCGAGTCCTAAAAATCCAATACCTACATTTGAAGCCCTAGCTTGAAACCACCATCCGAGGATTGAAGCACATTTCCCAATTTGAGGATTCCATGATTCAGGTACCTCATTTAGATCTCCGATCTTCTTAGCTCCAACTCCTCTCTTTTGGAGTAACCGGGTTAAATTTCAATTTCAATTTGCATATTTATATAGTTAATTTTGTTTACTTCATGTAATTTAGTTGATTTCTTTACTTCTTTAATTATTATTTTTCTCACATTCACACTTAACACATTTGTTATTTTTTTTAATTTAATTAATTCATTAAAATAGTGCTAATATTTTTGACAATTACATCTTATTAATGTTGTTAATTGTTATAATCCAATCCACTTACATAAAAATAGTTGTAATAGTCAATATTACATCCATTCAAATTCTAGTATTTTATTTTATTTTTTTTCTTTCCTTTTACATTAATTTAATATTCTAGCATTTAATTTTCTTTTAGTTTAAATTTTATTTCAATAGCATTTTATTTTATTTTCTTGTACTAATTAGTTTAATACTCTATTTTATTTCCTTCTAGTTTAGTGTTCATTTTCTTCTAGCATTAATTTAATTTTTTTTCTAGTACTTTATTTATTAGTTTTAAATTTCTTTTATATAATTTTTATTTCCTCTTTCTTTTGAGTTTTAGTTTTATATTTTATTTAAATATTAGCATTTTTTTTAATTTTAGTTTAATATTCTTTTGCTAACACCAACCTAAATGTTCTTTTGATATTAGCTTAGATATTCTTTTAATTTAATGTTCTTTTAATTTCATTTTTTTTCTTTTTCTAGCTTTTATTTTCTTTCTTTCCTTATTGTAATTTCCTTTTCTTTTAATATTAGTTTTAATTTTCTTTTAATATTCTATTTTCTTTTTCTTTTAGTGTTAATTTGATTAGTATTTTTTTTCACTTAATATTAGTATAAAGCACCATCTTCTTCTTCTTCTTCTTCTTTTTTTTCTTACAGATTTATTTTCTTTCATGATTATTAAACCAAAAATCATAAGAAATCTTTCAAAGGTAGATTTTATTTTCTTCTTTATTTTCTTTTAAATATAAATAGTAAAATCTCCTTTCCTAGTGTAACATTTTTCTAAAACTATTCCTAGTAAAATCTCCTTTCCTAGTAAAATCTTCTTTTATAAACTTTCTTCTAGAATTCTTTTTTTTTTGTATCTTTTATTTTACATTTCTTTTACTAATTTATCATGTTAATGTTAATGCAAGTTTTAGTTTCTTTACTTGAAAGCAGGTTTAGGATAGTTTAATTTATTTCTTGTAGCAAATCTATGTTTCGGTAATTTTAACAACTTCTTTCATGTTTTGCTATTTTTTTTGAATCATGATAGTTTAGTTTATTTTGATGAAAATTGCATGAGGGAATGTTCCATGTACCCTTTACTTAAAAATTGCATACCCTAGGATTAGGATTTTACCCCTTTTATTTATTTTAATTTGGAGTGTTGTGTACATATTTTATGTATTTTCTATGCTTGATTTTGAATATTCTCTCTTCACCCATATTTTCTTTATTTGCATGCATTTGAAAAATCATATTAAAAAACCAACGATGATTAGTAGAGGCCAATCTTACGGTTGGGCGAACAGGGTGCCTAGCATCTTCCCCGATTCATACCTTAGCCCCCGAATCTTTTTTCTCTGATTGACGTTTTAAAGATCAGTAGTCAATTTTGTTCTTCTTAGTTTTCTCAAAAACTAAGTGGCGACTCTATTTTCAACAAAGGGGGCTTTTCAAAATTTAGTTTTCAAGGTGTTAAAATATTTTTTTAAACATTCTTCGAATTTTTTATTTTTGAACATTTTTCAAAATCCCAAAATCCCAACGCCACACTCAGCAGTTAAGATAATGTCCAAATTCATTTCCCAGTCAATATAGTTTGCTCCTGTTAATTTGTTTTCTTTGAGTATTTAAGCGAGTGAATTGAAAGCCATTTTGATTATGAGAACCACATAATAAAAAATAACCGTTAATTATGAGGATCAATATTTTGAATTGTTTGTAATTTGGTTCCCTCTACTATTTTAAAAAAAAAATCGCCAACAGCCTGGTACCCTGCGAATAGCATGCCTCGATGGAAGAACTTCTTCTATCCATTGTTTGTCCAAACATATCAATTCTTATTAATATTACTAACTAGGTAGCTAATCTTACCAGGTAAAATTAAATAGCTGACATAACTTCGATCTAGTAAATAATAGCAGTGACTCAAATGGAGAGTATACTATTTATTTACTGCTAAGTGTTAACTACCACCTAATTCCAAATTAATCGTTTCGCAATGAACCCTTCAGTTGGAGAAGTGATTTACACTAACAATTATCTAGAATTACCACTAAAGGAGATTTGTACTGACGATACCGCAATTAATCTGTCCGATGGAGAGGAAGGTCATACTGTCAACACACAGAATTAATTATATCGCCTACAAATTGGTGATGGAGACCGCAGGATTTATCTGTGAATAAATTTTCTCTCCCATTTAGATTTTTAAAATATTTTTGAGGGTTATAAAAATTTGTTTAATTAAAATAAATTTAATAATTTTAAAAACTACACGATATGAAAGAATTCAAAATTATCATTTCGTGTACACGATTTCAAATATTTTGATTTGTCAAATCATTTTTTTGTGTTTTAATACGTAGTAAATAAAATTCGATAAATGTACAATTTTTTCTTCAACTTTTCAGTTAAGGTAGTGATTAAATATATTTAATTATTTTATTTTATGTTACACATTTTTCAAAAATAATAATTTATTTACATTAATTATTTTTTTATTTAATTAATTCAAAATTTGAAATTAATATCCATATTTTTTTCAAGATATTCGATTTAATAAAAAATCATCTTAAATGTGTTATTTTATAAAAAATAAAATATCTAAAGTTTTTTTATTT
>JAOTRH010083487.1:0-17012 GCA_034768845.1 Heliamphora exappendiculata | reverse complement strand
AGAGAATCCGAATGGACTTAAGCATAGCCACTGGCGAATAGGTTTTCTCATAATCGAACCCTTCTTTCTGAGTAAATCCCTTCGCTACAAGCCTAACTTTGAAAGTTTTAACCTTCCCGTCCACTCCTCTCTTTATCTTGTAGATCCATTTACACCTGATGAATTTTATCCCATCTAATGGTTCTACAAGATCCTAGACCTGACTAGAGTACATAGACTCTATCTTAGATTTCATAGCCTTTTGCCATAAATCTACATCCTTGTCTTTTAGTGTTTCATTATAGTTTTTGGGTTCGGTATCATATTATTCTAGGATCTTATCGTAAGACTCTCCCAAGAACATGAACCTCTTGGGTTGACGAACAACCCTCCCACTACAATGAAACTCCTGCTGTGTACTCACGATAGGTAGTATCTCATTCCGTTCATTAGGTATATTTTTCGGTTGTACCAAATCATCATTCTTGACCTCTTCTAGAACAACTTGCGACCGGAGTTTATGATTTATTACATAATCCTCTTGTAATAATCTTGTATTTGTGCTAACAAATACGCTTTGACTCTTAGGATTATAAAATCACATTTAGTTCCTCAGGGTATTTTACAAAGAAATAGACTTCTGTCTTTGGTTCCACTATACTTGCATTTCCTACCAACACGTGTGCTGGGTAATCTCTATATCTAGAGATGTTCAAGACTTGACTTACGCCAAGTCCACAACTCCTTAGGGGTACCGAGAACCACCTTAGTAGGTACCAAATTCAGAATAAAAACTGCTGTCTCTAATGCAAACCCCCAAAGCGAATGTGGTAAAACTGAATAACTCATCATGTCCCTTACCATCTTCTTAAATGACCTATTCCTCCTTTCTGCCGCACCATTCTGCTGTGGCATCCTTAGTGCAGATAACTGGAATGTTATCCTATGTTCTGATAAGTAGTCCATGAACTCCCAAAGAGGTATTTACCGCCACGATCAAATCATAGGGTCTTTCCAACCTCTTGCCTAGATGTTCATAAGATCACATGCATCAGAATGAACCAGTTTCAACACTTCTTTGGCTCTAAGTCTCTTAGCTGTAAATGGCCTCTTGGTCATCTTACCCTCTAAACAGGATTCGCAGACTGAAAGTACCTCCACTTTCAATGAACCCAAAGGTTCATCTTTTACCAGTATTTATTTTCTCTTTAGATTAAGATGACCTAGACGAAGATGCCAAAGTAATGTTTGGTTCAGCGAGGAACCTTCCCTATTAAATGGTAAAACATGTTAGTTATTTATCTCATCGTTTTGAATAGTAGAAATACACGGGTGTAAAAGACCATTATCCAATGTGCCATGACAGATGAAATGTTTTCCAACCATAATATTGTAAAATTTCTTATTGAAGTAAACACAATATCCGTCAATACCCAGTCAAGAAACTGGAATTAAGTTCCACCTGATTTGAGGTACATACAAATGTTCTCTAAAATTAAACACCTATTTCTACTAAAAGTAAAGAACTACGTCTCCCACTGCAGTACCAATCCCTGTGAGTTATACCACATCTAAAGGTAAACCTTGCCATCTTTAAATTGTCTGGTCACTTGGAACGCCTGCAACGAATTGCAAACATGATTTGTGGCTCCTGTATATACACGTCAGGTTTTCGTAGATACAACCACTAATCATGATCCAACAATTAAACAAAAGGCTTTACCTACAACCACGCTATTCTAGTGATCAGGACAATCTCTTTTTTATTGTCTCGGTTTAAAACAATAATAGCAACTACCCTTAGGCACCTTAACCTTTGCCTTGGCAGTTGATGACTTATCCATGTCAGTCTTTTGTGCATTATTCTGTCGCACCCTTTTCTTCTTCTTTTTATCACCTTTTGGCCTAGAAGAATAAGCCTTTTGCGCAACAAACACATATGCTGACTTCCGGATAACACCCTTTACTGCCTGTAATTCTTTCAATAATTCTGCCAAAGTAAAATCTAGTTTGTTCATTTTATAATAGAGGCAGAATTGCTTAAATGAATTGGGTAGTTGCTAGAGCACGATATCAATTTGGGATTCTGCATCGATCTCGGCTCCAGGGACCTCTAACTCATTAAGAAAATCGATCATCTTCAAAATGTAGTTCCTAATCGGTGTACCATTTGCCATGTTCGCGTTTATAAGATCCATTATGGTAACCTACCATGCTGCCCGACCTTGCTCGCCAAATATTTCTGTAAAGTTAAAGATCATATCAGCTGCAGATTCCATAGACTGATATTGACTTCGTAAAACATCTGACATAAAAGTTGAGATGTAGCAATGTGCCATCCTATCAGTCTTTACCCAATCCTGATAGTGCGGATCTCTTGTTAGAAGATCCACTATTGGGAACGAGTATACCAGGATCAACTAACACGATCCTATAGTCATCAGAAGTTGAGACAATATCGAGATTCCTTTTTCATGTGATAAAATTAGGTCCAATTAATGTATGTTCCTTGAGAATTGTTGCTAGTTGATTGAATGATTCCATTATTAAATCCTGATAAACAAAAGAGAAAAACTTTTTAATTCTTTTATCAAATTAGGGTCCCTCAACATTTTAATTTAAAAAAATTTATTGACAACCCGAATCTTTCGTGATTAAGCAGGCTACGTGTGTGGACGTCTACTAATCAACACTCGTCCGAACAGACATGCCAGTCTATTAATTTACTATCGGAACCAAATATTATAATAAAAAATTACCAATCCAGAGTCACATCAATTGATAGGACACGTAGTGTGGACGTCTAACAATCAACAAACAAAGAACTACTAAGTTTTTCATTCCTTAATATAAGACATTTCATGTAAATTAAATAGTCAATAAATTTTAGTCCTCACAAATAAAAACAGTGACTCCTTAGGAATGATATTTTTATTCACGGGTTAAGTGTATAACCATTATCCTTAATTTGAAAATACCGTGATAAAGCCCTAGGCCCGGTGTGAGCGAACTCTACTTCGCACTATTTTCAAATTTATTTCTTTCGAAAATTCGTACTGGAGATACCATGATTATAATCCTTCCTTAGAGGGATCGAAAGTCGAAACCGGCGCACGAGTTATAACCACATCTCCGACGAACGTGTAATAAAGACCGTATGATTTATCTGTAACTAAACTATTCTCCCACTTAATATTTTAAAAATTGAGAGTTTTTTCTTTTTATTCATTTTAAACGATTAAATATATTTTAATTTCTGATTAAAATAAATCTAATTTTAATCAATTAAAATATTCTTTAATTAACCATAATAAAATAAACAAAAAAAACTTCCTTATTTAATTTTTGCAAAAAAAATTAATTACCTGAATTTTAATTAAAAATCTAAATTAATTTTAACACTAAAATTAAATAAATAATTATCTATTTGTTTTTTTGTTTTAAAAAATTGTTAGGATTATTTATTTTATAAACTCATTTTTTCTATTATACTTCCGATAATAAAATCATGCATAAAAGGAACAAATAAATAAAATAAAAACCATCCACGCAATTAAATAAAATAAATAAAATAATAATAAACTAATGACAAAATAAATATTAATTAAGTCGTTATGATTCGGTCCATCCGTTTAATCTTTTAATCCGACGGTCTCGAATCAAATATGAAACGCCTAGGGTTTTGGAACCCTAAACGAGCGGTTAAAGACCCAAAACTTTTTCTCAGCTTTTGGACCACCGTCACAGCCCCGGACCACCACTGGAACGCCGAAAAAATAATGAAAATGAAGCCCAAATAGCCCCTTAAATTGCCAAAAATTCTGCTATGTAGGCAGCACTGCGCTGCCTTTTTCCAACCGCTATTTGACCGCCTTGCCACCACTTTTGAACCCCCAAAAAATTATGGTAGGTAGAGCACATCGAGATCTTGATCTCCAAAACAAATTGCGTCAAAATACGATGTTGAAGTGGCCCAAAAAAATCTTCAAAGGGCCAAAATTTCTGTAGTGGCGAAAATTCAGCACCTCCGTTTGGCCTCCGTTTTGACCGCCTTTCCGAAGATTGACGGCTCGATTAAATGGTTGTTGTCTCTAGGTCTTTGATATAACCCGCTTCACGCGTTGCTATGAAAATTATATCAAAGAGGGGCAACTGTAGACACTCCAATTTGACTCCGCCTAATCTTAACGAATTCGATGATGAAAACAAGTAGAATAGTGCCTCGGTATGATTCTCGGGAAGTGATCCAAGTTTGGTATTTGAACCCAAAACCTTCGAACCATCGAAACTTACTGCCCAAGTAAGGCGACCACCAGGTTCATTGTGGCGACCGCCAATAGAACCTCTTGAAAACCTTAGCCAAATGTGGCAGTCGCCACCTTTCATCATAGCAACCGCCATAGAACTTTGTGGAACCTTTCAAAAATATGGCGACCGCCAACTTGCATTGTGGCGACCGCCAACTTTAAATGGCCTGACGTGTCCCCAAAACGTGGTAGCATCTCATTGGCTGATTAAACTCTATTAATACCGAACCCCTGGTACATTTTCGAGAACAGAAAATTAGTGAGAGGTTTAGTGAGAGAAGCTCTGCCGAGTTGCCAAACAATTCTGAGCCCCAACGCCGAAACCCTGCTGAAACACCGAGTTCCGAACCTCCGTTACCTACATTGATGCCTTGCTTAGATCACTACCTGAGAACCAACCTATTGGAGCACATTTCCAATTTGAGGATTCCCCGGCAATCTAGGTATGCCGCTTATATTCCCAATTTTTTTAAACTTCACTTTCTCTCTTTTGGAGTGATCGGGTTAATTTTTAATTTTAATTTGTATATTTTCTTTATTTACATAGTTAATATTATTTATTTCTTAATTTATTTCATTGAATTTAGTCTTTTAAATTAATTGTTTAATTTTCACTTTCACTCTTAAGCGCATTGTCATTATACATTAAATAGTGCTAATATTTTTTTATAATTATGACTTATCAATGTTGTTAATTGTTATAATTCAATGTACGTACATAAAAATGGTTGTGATAATCAATATTACATTCATTTAAATTCTGACATTTTATTTCTTTCTTTTTATGTTAATTTAATATCTAGCATTTAACTTTCTTTTAGTCTAAATTTCATTTCAGTAGCATTTTTATTTTTCTTATATATTAATTCAATGCTCCATTTTATTTTCTTTCATAACTTATTCTTCTTAGTTAGATGTAATTTTCTTTTAACGTACAATTTATTTATTTTTCATTTATTCTCATTAATATTAGGTTAATGTTTTTTATTTTTTTAGCATTGTTTTAATATTCGAGCATCTATTTTTTTTTCTATTCTTTTCTTTCAATTCAATGTCCATTTTCTTTTCATTTATTTTCTTCCATTATTTTCTTTTATTCTAGACTAGTTCTTTCTCCGGGTTCGGCCCAAACTTTCTATTATCCATTAACTAGATCAATTTTTCACCTTCGAGTTCTTACCCGGGTTTCATCCTTCACCCTGATCAGTTTTCCTCACGCCATCATGCCCGTGTTTCATTCTAACACCTCTAGGACAGTCTTTCACTTCTCCAGGTTCTTCTCGGATGGTCAGTCCTCCCCTGTTGATGTATTAGGCTTCTTCCTTGGGTCATGCCGGTGTTTTGTTTGGACCTTTAAGATTATTTATCCCCTTTTGGGTTTTGCTCGGGTTGTTAATTCTATATCCCATTTTCTTTAGTCTAGGCAATTCTTCAACCCCTTTCTTTTGACCTGTGTGAGAAAAGTATTGTTTTTCTACTGTTATGTTGTCTATTTTCCCTATAGGTTGAACCAGTCTCTTGAGGATTAGAATAGTCTTCTCATCAGAACGTCGTTCGCTTAAGATAAAACATTTTCTCTAGAGCTTAGTTGATCTATCCCCTTTGGTTCTCATCCGGGGTCTTCAGATGTTCAGTTGTTATGCTGGTGGTATAGGCCCGACAAGGGCATTATTTCAGTTTTAGCTATTCTGGGTATTAGGGATATTTGTTGTCTATTTTCTGAACCCTTTTGAAAAATGTCTAAAATTGGTTATTCTGCTTGTAGAATTTAGATTTTTCTATGGATTACCATTGATCTGAGGAGAGTACAATCGACACGAGTTTGGGTAAAATCAGAATTGGATAGACTTCGCAGAGTTTTTGAATCAACAGATATGGTAGAGAACGAAGTTAATCTGACAGCCCTGATGAGGGCTATTACTGAGATACAGCGGGCTGTAGAACAACAGACCTAGACCCAAGTGCAGTGCCAAGCACAGATCTGGGCGATCTAGGCCCGTATTCCCGTCATGAATGGGCAATCAAATGACGCGAATGAGAATACCGAGGTCTTTTGGGATGACAATCAAGTCCCCGATGAACCACAAGTCGTTCCACCACCACCGCAGAATCCTTGACAGGAGATAGTTGAGGAAGAAAATACCGCTCAGCTCAAAGAGTCTGCATTAGTCCAGAAAATTGACCGGATGGAGAAGGCCCTTATAAAGGCAACAGGAATCGAAAAATATATACTAGATGTGGGAGGGCTATGTTTATTCCCGGATGCTAAGCTACCAGAAAAGTTAAAAATGCCTGACATGAAAAAGTTTGATGGAATCGGAGATCACAGAAATCATCTTCGGACGTATACCCTATCGCCAATGAGAATTGATGACCAGTTAAAAGCCCAGCTCTTCCACCGATCTCTTTTTGGGGCAACCCAAAAATGGTTCCTCTCCCTTGACATAGCAAAGACCAGAACTTGGGAGCACATAGCTACAGCATTCGTCAGCGAGTACAGTTATAATGTTTCGTTAGATGTAACAACTCGGGAGTTAGAAATCACTCGCCAAGAAAATTAGGAGCCATTTGTTGATTTCTTGACCCGCTGGAGGGTAAGGCTGTAAAAATGACAAACTGGCTCTCCGAGAAAGAGTAGGTCAGGATCATAGTGAAGAATCTTTAGCCTCCCCTGAAACACTATGTGATCACACAACCTCTTTCCACATTTGAGCAATTATTTAACGTCGGGGTTCAAATAAAGGATGCAATTTAGTTTGGGGACATTGAAAAAGTCGAGCCGAGCTAGAAACCACTAAGAAGGACCTTCCCTACGACCAACCAGAATCAATCCATTGCTCGCTCAGGCGAGGTGAACCTTTTAAATCCTTCCACCCATCCAACGAATAACCTTCAGCAGTCAGACAATGGCCAACAGCAACAAAAGCCAAGGAGGGTCTTCACCCCCTTAATATTTCTTTATCCACTGCCCTAAATCGACTCATCGAGAAGGGGCTCATCAAGCCATTGGACCCCATGCCTGTTCCTGATCCACTTCCTCTGAGATACAATGCCTCACAATATTGTGCCTTTCATCAAGGCCATGGGCACCTAACAGACAAGTGCATGAGACTCCGTCATGAGATCTAGAATCTCATTGACAACAAAGTGATCCCTCATCCATCAGCCACCCCAAATCCAAACGTCACAACCAACCCACTGCCAAATCATGTTAGGCAGGCTGGGGTAAATTACATATCTTTAGGAGAGTCGGAGAACCCAAGCCAGCACATATGCTCAGTACTCCTAGCCCGCCCTCATGTTCCAATAACTGAGAACCAAACAATATGCTCATTCATGATGATTAGAGGCAGTCGTGACAGGATGGAAGAATGGAATGATGATGCTTGGGAATGGTATCGACCGATGATCCGAACCTACCAACAAGAGGAGGAGCGCAACGAAGAAGATGACTGGCCATTGGATTACCCGACTCGACCTTATAGGTTTGGTCATGTACTTGATGGAATCAACCTTCCTCGACTTTTTGAGGAGGAAGTACACGTTAACGATATACAATCCTATTGGCTGGTCAGGATTGTGTTGAAATCTGATGGGACCGAATGGACTGATTTATGGGCCGCTCATGAACAACAAGTGAATTTTATTGAAGAAGATATTTGGGAATAAATCGATAACACATGAGCTATTGAAGATGACAAGAAAAGACGGGAAAGGGTAGCCATTAGTGATTTAAATGATTTGTGGGCGTTTGAAAGCCCTCTACACATAAATGAAGTAAGACAGACTGAAAATGTGATGCCAGGGTTATGGGATCCCGAAGACGGCATGGAACACCTAACGAGAAGTGGACGATATTTTAAGCCAGCTCAGCTAGAGAAGGGACAGCCAAGTGGAAAAGGGAAAGAGACAGAACAAGAGGAGGAAGATGATGCCATATTGAGACAGTTGAAAAAGACGCAAGCCAACATCAGCATTTGGGGGTTACTGATAGCCTCGCATAAACACAGGCAAGCTATGCTGAAAGTATTTAATAAAGCCAGCATTCCGATAGAAGCCACCCCAGAGCAATTGATTGGACTGATTTTGCCGATGGTTGAACCAAAAGTCATTTCTTTCTCTGATAAGGATTTGCCCGCTAAAGGAAAAAATCACAAGCCGCTTCACATCACCGTCAAGTGCCTAGAAAAATGAGTCCCGATGACCCTTATTGATAATGGATCTGCTTTGAACGCCTGCCTGTTGAGAACAGTCGTCTGCTTAGGGATGAGGCCAGACCAGTTCACTCTATACAATCAAGGAGTATGAGCCTACGACAACACAAGAAGAGATGTACTAGGACTGGTGGCATTCGCTGTCTCAGTAGGCCCACTAGAAATGTCAGTTTAGTTTCACGTACTAGATGTGCCGGCCTCCTTCAATCTGCTGTTGGACAGGCTGTGGCTGCGCGACCCAAATGTCCAAGCAGTACCATCTATCCTTCACCAAAAACTGAAGTTAATAAAGAACAGGACAGTTTTGACCATTCATGGAGAGGACAATATTCACCATCTGAAAGGAGAAGAGAGCACAACTCTGCTAGAAGTCCAACATAGTGAAAATGACGTATTGCTCAGTGGTTTTCAGCTTGATGAAGAATAGGCTGTTCAGACGCTGATGAATGAGGAAGAAAGGTATGTTAACCCATGAGCTTTAACAATGATGAGGAAAATGTCCTTCTTCACCGGTATGGGATTGGGACGTAAACTGCAGGGAATCTTGAAACCCATTCAGGTATTATCAACTTCACACTGTTTTGGTCTTAAGTATGAGCCAACGGAAGAAGATCTAGAAGGGCCTAGAATGGGGTGACAGGCCAATTATTATGGGACACTCAATGGATACTTCGTCAAAGAATGGAAAGATTTCCCATATTGTGGTTTTTCGGAGCCATGGATCGATGAAGAGACCAGTCAAAAGCTGCCTGGGTTGGACATCTTTTTCAGCCACCAGTTTTCTGACACAAAGGAGGAAGAAATAGTGGAAGGAGAGAAAGAAGAAAAGAAGGTTCAAGAAGATGACTTGGCTGACAAGTTTAATGGAGCTGACCTGGGCGTGCTGTTCAATGAAAATATGGCTCAGTTACGCATAATTGAATCGGATTGTTTCATGATGGGCTTTAGCGCACCGACAGATTATACTAAGCTCATTGTCAACGCGGCCATAAAGGAAGTAAAGAATTGGTCTATCGAGTGTTCTGGTGTGCAGGTTATCTATCCTGAGTCCAAGTTTCAATTGGAGTTTGTAATTGAGGGCACGTCTGTTAGTGCTCATCTCCTTGCTTTTACCATTGAGTTTGTAATCCCCACTGTTCTTAATGAAATAAGCAAGATTTTCGATTACTCTGCTTTGTTTGATTTATTTCCTATGCCTTCTGACAACTTTAAATTCGACGGGGATATTCCCGAAGAAGTAAAGCTTTTAATAAAAAGAGAAGAAAAAATATGTGCCCAACTAATAATTGAAGAAACTTTCTCAATAAATATGGGTGATGAGACTAACCCACAAAATGTTCAAATTAGTTCTTCTTTATCCTTAGTTGAAAAAGAACAATTAATAACTTTATTAAAAGAATTCAAAGATGTGTTTGCATGGTCTTACGAACGTATGCCTGGAATTGATCCTGATATTGTCCAACACCACATTCCCCTGTACCCCGATACTAAACCGGTCAAACAAAAATTAAGACGGATCCGACCAAAATGGGCTCTGAAGATCAAAGAAGAGGTTACCAAACAGATCAACGCTGGATTTCTAATGGTAACTGAATATCCAAAATGGGTAGCCAATATAGTGCCAGTTTTAAAGAAAGACGATCGTATCCGAGTCTGCGTGGATTTTTGGGACCTCAACAAGGCTAGGCTGAAGGACGATTTTTCGCTACCGCACATCAATGTCCTAGTAGATAGCATAGCGGGACATGCCTTGCTGTCATTCATGGATGGCTTCTCCGGGTATAAACAGATTCTGTTGGATCCTGAAGACAGAAAAGACGACATTCACCACGCCTTGGGGGACCTATTGTTACCGTGTTATGCCATTTGACTTGAAGAATGTCGGGGCAACCTATCAAAGGGCTGCCACTACCTTATTGCATGACATGATACATAAGGAGGTTGATAGTCACATTACAGCACTACGAAAATTCTTCGAAAGGATTCGAAAGTACAAGATGCAGCTTAACCCACAAAAATGTGCATTTGGAGTAACCGCCGAAAAATACTTGGATTTATGATCACCCAACGGGGCATCGAAGTTGACCCCTCAAAGATTAAATCAATTTTGGAAATGCCTCCTCCGAAGACTGAGTGAGAAGTTAGGGGTTTTCTGGGGAAGATCCAATTTATCAGCCGCTTCATCACAAAATTGACGACTACTTGTGAGCCGCTCATCCGTCTGTTGAAGAAGGGAGTTGAATTTGAATGGGACCAAAAATGTCAAGACGCCCTTGATGCTGTATGACAGTACTTGCAAAACCCTCATATTCTAGCCCTGCCAAATTTGACAGGCCACTGATCCTCTATTTGTCAGTGACTGATTCAGCTATGGGGTGCATGCTTGCACAAGAAGGAGAAATCGGAATCAAAAAGGCCGTCTACTACTTAAGTAAGAAGATGACCGGGTTAGAAACACGATACACACCGCTGGAGAAGACATGCTGGGCCTTGGTTTGGGCTTCCCGAAAACTAAAGCACTACATGTTATCTTTCACAGTGAACATCATCTCTCGGATGGATCCATTGAACTACCTATTTGAAAAGACAGCACTAATAGGAAGGCTGGCCCGATGGTTGCTGCTATTATCCGAGTTTGATCTCTAATATGTCACCCGAAAGTTAGTCAAAGGCAGAGCAGTTGCAGAATTTTTTGCCAACCAACCAGTTGAAGGGAATGAAGACACAGAATTTCAGTTTTCTGACGAACAGCTAATGAAAGTTGGGGTTGAAAAATGGACTCTATATTTTGATGGCGCATCCAATCAATATGACTATGGAATACGAGTCCTTCTCGTCACCCCCGATGATTCACACGTTCCGTTGTCCCTAAAACTCAATTTTGAAGTCACCAACAATCAGGCTTAGTATGAAGCATGTTTAGCGGGATTGGAGGCAGCCTTAGAATTAGGGACAAGGAAACTGGAAGTCATTGGAGACTCAACACTGGTAGTTTCGCAAGCAAGAGGAGAATAGAAGGTCAGGAATTTAACCTTAATTCTCTATCATCAAGAGCTGGAGAAGCTGATACCGTGCTTTAAATAAGTGATTTTCACCCATGTGCCAAGACTGCAGAACTGGTTCGCCGATGCACTGGCCACCCTAGCGTCCATGATTGACATACAACCCGGAGTGTGGATGAGACCTCTAATAATAGAGCAGAAAAAAAAGTCAGCATACGAGATGACAGCTGCTATTGAAGAAAGCACTGACGGCCTTCCGTGGTACTTTAACATTCAGAACTTCATAGAGAAAGGAGAATCTCCCAAGTTTGCCAGCAAAAATTATAAAAGGGGAATACGACGACTATCTGCGCAGTTGGTCATTTGTGGGGGTAGACTGTACAAACGAGAACATTCTGGGGTCAACAAGTTGTGCGTAAACACTGAAGAATGCCAAGAGCTGATGAAAGAGATACATGTAGGAGTCTGTAGACCGCACATGAACGAAAATATGTTAGCCAAGAAGATACTGCGACAAGGGTACTTTTGGATGACGATGGAGACGGATTGTATACAGTTTGTGAGGAGGTGTCATAAGTGTCAGATTCACGCAAACCTCATGCACGTTCCCCCGTCTTAGCTGTATAATCTAATGTCACCATAGCCGTTCTCAGTATGGGGCATCGACGTGATTGGAAGAATAACACCGAAGGCATCTAATGGATATGAGTTTATCTTAGTGGCCATTAATTATTTCACCAAGTGGGTGGAAGCTGCTTCCTACTCGGTATTGAAAGCCTCCCTTGTTGCTAAGTTCATCAAGAAAAATATTATTTATCGATACGGAGTTCCCCACGAGGTCATCTCAGATAATGGCTCACATTTTCAAGGGGAAGTCTTTGATCTCTTCGAGGAATACTAGATAGTGGCTCACAAGTTCTCGCCATATCAACCGCAGACTAACAGGGTAGTCGAGGCAACAAACAAGAATATTAAGAAAATTATGCAAAAGATGGTCAACTCACATAAAGATTGGCCGGAACATCTACCATTTGCACTCTAGGGCTACCGAATGCCAATTCGAACTTCAACAGGAAAAACGGCATACGCTCTAGTGTATGGGATAGAGGCTATGCTGCCCATTGAGGTGGAAATCCCTTCACTAAGGGTAGTGGCTAAGTCCAATATCTCATAAGCAGAATGTAAGATGAACCGAATGGAGGAGTTGCTCTTGTTTGATGAAAGAAGACTGCAAGCCCTATTTCATGTACAAGGTTACCAAAGGAGGATAACTTGAGCATTCAAAAAGAAGGTCAAGACTCGCAACCTCAGAGAAGGGGATTTGGTCCTCAAGGAAATTAGAGCTCCTATCTTTGACCCAAGGAGCAAGTTTAAACCAAACTGGTATGGATCGTTTCTCATCAAAACCATCATAACTGATGGTGCAGTCATTATTATGGATTTGGATGACAATGTGTTTTCCACTCCAGTTAACCTTGATCAACTCAAAAAGTACTATCCTTGAGGTAAAAATAAAAATAAAATAGATGCTCGCTCAGTTGAAAATCGAAAAGACAATTCAGACAAAAGTTAGAGCAGCCCGCAAGGCCGAAAATCCGAAAGGGCGACCTTGACAAAAGTTAGGGAATTATAAAAGGAGAGTGTCAACACTCAAGTGAAAACCGAGGCCGAACTACGTTATTGCCTGATTCCATCTTTTTGGGATACGTAGGCAGCTTCTTTAAGAAGTCCGACCACTTTCTTTATTTTTAACCATCTTTGAATCTGAGTAAGACCAATACAAATTAATTTTTGGATTTTGATAATAAAGACATTCAAGCTTGGGATAAATTTAAATCATCTTAAACAGAAGTAGGAGTTGTTCATTACTTCAGACAAGACTACAAAGTTCTTAAATAAAGGGATGGCACGCAAGTCCCAAACTCTATAAAAAAAAATGCTATGAAATTTTTCAAAATAAAGCAGAGATTCTCAAACTCTTCTCCTTTTTGTTGTTTATTTTCTCTCTTCTCTATCTTTCTTTTTCCTAACTTATGTCAACTATATCTTGTATTAAGCAGAAAGATCAAGATACTGCAACTTGTGCATCTCCATCAATGAGCGAGATGGCCAGGCATCCTAATACTGTGCTAAAAAATGAGCCTGTAGTACAGAAGAAAACAAACGGTCTCAAATGCTAGGAAATATGATCTGACTTCGCCCGAACTGCCGCATGATCCTGTGAGGGTAGTAGAAAGTAGTCTGACGCAGACCAATCAGCAGCACACCAGGATGATCCATAGTGGTTAGAGTCATAGCAAGAATCCGCCACCAGGGGCACTGCCAGGCAATGTCTGAGCCAGTCAGAACAGAAAGATATTGTCGCCAAGATGCCACAGTGTCACATATCTGATAATGCGGGCGGTAAAGAAAAGCCGCGGCATTGTGCTTGTCAGTGGGGGGCTTCTGTACAAGATTTACCTTCTCCATTAGCCATATCTGTAGCAAGAGTTAGAACAGTAAGAGAAAGGCTTTGTAGTGTAACAGAGAATTTGATACAAAG
This sequence comes from Heliamphora exappendiculata, assembly GCA_034768845.1. Classification (NCBI taxonomy): domain Eukaryota; kingdom Viridiplantae; phylum Streptophyta; class Magnoliopsida; order Ericales; family Sarraceniaceae; genus Heliamphora; species Heliamphora exappendiculata. Next base: position 2,968 of record JAOTRH010083487.1, on the reverse strand, counting down.
GAAGAATGTTAAGATCACCTGGAGAAGCAAGGGGCTGCCAGCAATGGTGGTAGTTTCACCACGATGAACAGCGTCTAAGCCTAGCAGTGTCTTAGCCAAAACTAGGGGCACGAAGTCTCTCCCCATTTGGCCAGCAATATCAACCAGGACACAACTAACCCGTCCATCGGAAGGGACAAGTAGATACTGGGTAAGGAGGCAGAAGCAAAGTGCATAACGGCGCCGTAGCTGAAAGTCTAGATCGCTAAGGGCACCAGTAGGATGAAAGCTCTTAATAAGCCATGAGATGTCAAGACAGTCACCCGAGGTCATAAGGGAAGCCTCCATCCTGGATAGGCCACAAAATTGCATCACCTGCTGCCGAACTGAGAGGAAGGGAGTAGGAACGACAACAGAGCCTCGCGGAGCCAAGTCCAAAATGGCAGCAAGCTCCTCCACAGTTCCATAGTGGGACAGAGTTTTTTGAGACCAAACTGAAAGACATGAGACTGCAGATCCCATAGTTGTGTAGCAGCCATTAGTAAAGGTCTGTTAATCTTCACGGTCCTTAGTGAGAAAAGGGCATTCAAGCCAAATGGGGAGAAGTTCAGACGTTCAATGTGAGAAAGTGTTTCAATCCATAGAGAAAGAGGAGAAGCCATCTGAGTCATAGTAAATGGGGCATCCAGGACTGTATTTGTAAGGATAGGAAGGGTGAGAAATCAGAATTTTGGCGAAAGGCACAATTAATGTGGCGACAACCATCTTGGAGCTGGCGACCGCAAACTCTAAAAAGCATAGTACAGCGACATCATCCCTTTGACCAGGTGATCGCCATGTTGAAGCGGGAGACCACCAAGTATACATTTTGGAAAAGTGGCGACCGTCATGTTATGTTATGGCGACCGCCATGTTCAAATATGGAAGGTGTGGGGAAGTTTTCAGTTTGTGTGATCTGTACTAGTTGTGACATCTGAATTATGCATCTAAAGCATTTGAATAGTAAATAAGAGAGAGCCATACAACAGGCAGATAAGTAGATAATAAAATGGCATGAAGGCCCAAAAATGTAGTATAATGTATCAGAATATAAGCTGGGGCACCCAGGCCCAATATCCAACAAAACTGAGGCACACAGGCCTATGGATCAAATGTATAAAAAACGTATCAGACTAGGGAACGCAGGCCCATAAAAAGTAAAAATTGGGGGGGAAAAGCTCTCTCTCTCTCTCTCTCTCTCTCATGCATGCTTGGGGCGAATTCGTCGAAAATGGCCAGCCTCCTCCGAGCTGTCATCCTCGAAGAGTCTGTCGAAGTCGTCACCATCATCGCTACTGGAGGAAGAAGCAACTCTCGATCAGCTCTGAGCAGACGAAATCGACCCTCTGGAGCGAGCTCGGGAGGAAGCACGAGACCCGCGACCACGTGCTGGAACTGGGGCAGGGGCAGAAGCAGGGGCGGAACAACAGTAGCTACAAGTGGCTGTCAAAAGAAAAAATAATAATAATAATAAGAAAATAGTACAAAGGAGAAACAAAAAGATCAAATGAGACAAACACTTACCGACCGAGGGGAAAAAGGAACCCCAGCTGTACGCAGAGCAGCATCCTGCTGGCGGACAAGGGTCCGCAGGCCACTCATCACCAGCATGAGATGATCCAGCCAAGCCTGAACCGTATGTTAAGAAATAATACAGAAGTGAGTAATCTACGAATAAAGAAGGGCAAAAAAAAAAAGAAATAGTGAGAAAATGGTCAAACCTGAGCATGCTCTGGCTGGAACTCTGGGGCTAGAGGAACCGGGATAGGAATGTCGAAAGCATACCCGTCCACAAAAGAAGATACGGTCCAGGGTATCTCAACTCTCCCAACTCTAGCTCCACCAGCTGAATCAGCATTAGCAGCAACAGGACCAGCATCGGCAGCTCCAGCAGTTGCACCAGCAACACCAATACCAGCAGCCTCTGGTGCCTGCCCTCGCCTCCTACCCCCTGGGCAACCGGGCCGGGTCCTAGTGGTCCTATCAGATGAGCCCAGGCCCATACCATGTAGTCTCCCTCCGCTACAAGCAACTCCATAGCGGGGGTCCCCACTGTCTCCAACAGCAGGTCGACGAGGCCTAGATCCTCAGTCCGGCGCATACAGGCCAGAGGAACCACTAGGATCCTGAAGTGATCCAGGTCGAGTGACTGGCGAACCACCCACTCTCCCAAATAGTACTCTCGTCCAAATGGACCCTCCAGCAGGATCCACCTGGGAGTGATATCCCAACTGTTCATCAAATCGGCACCGGCCCGATCCTCCACCCCCCTCCAACATCCCAGTGGACCTACAATAGTTCAAGATACAGTACAATGCAAAGAATAGTAAAATATACAGTATGATGAATAGTGTGCAGTAATCAGTGCCTAGTGCAGTGCAGTACAGTACAGTGCAGTAAACAGAATGGAAAATAGTGCAGGGCAGTACAGTGAATAACGCAGTAAGCAGTATAATACAGAAAGCAGTGTATCGAACAGTAAATAAAGATACCTGGTCGGGGGTCAGCCGGTCCAAAGACACTAGGAACCGGTCAAGATCCTTCCCTTCGGCATTCTTCCCCTTTAGCCAACGGGACCACCGGGCTGCATGAGGAATAACCAGAGGGTCTGCCGCAGAGTTCGTCGGGATGTGAAGCCCGAGGAACTCGTAGGTCCACAACTGAAAAGAAGAAGATATCAGCTGGCATAAATAACAGATAACAGAAATGGGTGAACAACTGCAGAAACTAAGTCGTACCTCCCAGACCCTCCAGTATCCCCCAATGCTGAGCTCCTGAGGGAACCGGGTCAGTGTCCTCATAAAACTATATAGAGTAGCCAAAGCAGCACCGCCTCAGTCGTACGAAGCGACCCGATCAAGAAGAGCCAGGCTGCCCAAGTAATGTAAGTGAACGGTATTCTCCTTGTTCGAAAACAAGGAGGTACCGAACATATACATAAGAAAGCCTC
>JAOTRH010083466.1:0-17013 GCA_034768845.1 Heliamphora exappendiculata | reverse complement strand
GTTAACACTTTCATTTGGAGATAAGAGTTATTAATCAATTAAAGACAATAAAATATATAGAAAATGAATTATAAAAATCGTCAAAATCAATTAAAGAAGCCATTGGGCTAACAAATGCCTTTTTAACTATTAAATTGTAATATTTGGGAATATTGGCACAATTTTTTTTATTTTTGTTAGTATAATTAACTTTTTTATGTTATGGGTATTATTTTAATTGAAAAAAGTTTAGATATTTGGGATTTGTATTAATTCTTTTTTGGATTAAAAGATAAAAAAAAATTAGTTAGTGATGTGGTCGGCCATGACCGGCCAACCGATTGATTACTACTTAAGAAGGAATGACAGTCCGATTAAGACCAGGTGGCTAGGCAAATGACCGAGTAGGTAGGCGCCGAGCCTATCTATAACTGCCTCTGATGATTCGGGATGCACGCCCACCTTATCAGGAAAGGGTTGATTTCTCGAGATCATGACGGCGGAAATCGTGTGATTTGATTCAATCCCTCTCTTCTATATAAATAACCTTAACTCCTTTCTACGGAGGTATGTTTTTATCCCTGCAAATTATTATTTTTGGATTAATATCTTATGAAAAGAAAGCTAACTTAAGCATCGGATGGCACTTGACCAGTACCCCATCGGTACTAGTCCCGATTTTGTCTTTACAGGGAGGCGAAAGAGCGCACAATAGGTGAACGAAGCCTAGAACCCTTGTTTCCATTATCGAGGTATCAACAGTTGGCGTCGTCTGTGGGAAGCTATTTTCCTCTTTCTTGGTACATTCGATTGTAGAAACACAGGCCATGACCTCTTACAACAACCACCACGTCCCCAAACGGCAAATGGTGCCACCAACCCAAGTGTCGATCAACAATTGGCTGATCTGACCCACCTAGTCTAGGAATTGGCACAACAAACACGCGCCCTCCATCAGCGATTTGAGGATCACGCAATAGGGCCCCCGCCCATCCCGTCTAGGACGCTAGAGGTCGGTGACGCTAACCTCGATCCTGCCAACCTCGCCCATTAGCACTAAGAAGCTCTAGGAAAAGCCAACCCGATCAAGGACGATGCTTACCCAGGCGAGGGACAAGGGAATAAGGGCAATATCAACAACCCCCACAACCGAGAGGAGGTGGAGAGCTGATAAACGGGTCTGGAGGTAGAAGATCCCCACCGTGTGGAGAAGGCCTACCCCGACATCAGGTTTGAGGTCACCTCCACAATTGAACTCGAAACGAGGCGAATGAGGGAACAACTTCAGAATGTTATGGAAGCAGTAAAAGACAAAAAGGCTGGTGGTGTGGATGAACTTATACAACGAACCGACCTCTCTTTCTCCCTAATGATCATGATTGAGCCATTGCCCACGAAATTCAAGATGCCGCAGATGGAAGCCTTTGATGGAACGAAAACCCTCTAGATCACTTGGAAACTTATAAAGCCTTCATGCACCTATTTATGGTCCCAAATGAGATCATGTGCCGAGCGTTCCCCACTTCCTTGAAGGGTTCAACCCGCGTTTGTTTCAGCCGTCTTAAACCAAGATCCATCAACACTTTTAATCAGCTCAGCAAACTGTTCATTGAACACTTCATTGGAGGGTAAAGGTAACGCCGATCGACCACTTACCTATTAAACATCAAACAAGCTAGTGGGGAAATCACTCAGAGACTACGTGTTCAGATTCAATGCAGAAGCACTACAAGTGGATGACGTGGATGACAAGGAAGCCTTGACCACCTTTATGCGGGGGACTACAACCCACTAAGTTTTTGTTCTCTTTATTTAAGGCACCACTAGAGAGTATGGTCTAGCTGATGGCCAAGGCCCAAAGACACATGAATGCAGATGACGCGATGAATGCACGTAAAAACAAATCTAGACCTGAGCAAGAAAAGAAGACTGAGCGCCAGCGATCGAATGACGTAGACCAACCACAAAGGCCGAGAGAAGAGGAGCGAGGAAACCCACGCCACTCGGATTGCAAAAGAACGTGACTTCCTGCCAGTCGGTTCAAAAGGTGCACCCCACTGAATACCCCCATTGACCAGGTTCTGTTACAAATACGTAATGATCCTGACCTCAAGTGGCCAAGGAAATTACGAACGACGCCAGATCGAAGAAACCAGGATAAGTACTGTCGGTTCCCCAAGGATTATGGGCATAGCATGGAAGACTGCTTTAACCTACAAGAGCAGGTTGAGACTCTAATTCGAAGACTTCAGCTGCGTCAATTCGTGACTGACCGTCCGCGCAAAGAGGAGCCACAGAAGATACGAGAAGAGCCTCCGGCCGATCAAAAATTTGCTGGAAAAGTTCGAGTGATATCCAGCAGGTTCGCCGAAGGAGGGAACACCCGTTCGGCGAGAAAAGCCCACTACAAAAGGATGAAAGCAAAGGCCTTGATAGAAGTCCTCACAACCAGTCGCTTAGTCAGAACATGAATGGACTCCCGAGAGGAGGTGATCACCTTCTCGAAAAAGGATGAGGAAGGAATTCAGCATCCCTACGATGATCCCGTAGTTTTTACAATGGTATTAGCTAATTACCGAGTACGACGAATATTGGTAGACAACAGGAGTTCAGTGGACAACTTGTTCCTACGGGCATTCGAGCAGCTTAACATTGATAAAGATCGATTGGCTCCAGTTAGGTCCCCCCTAGTTGGATTCACTAAAGAAAGGGTTTAACCCCTGGGAGCTGTCGAGTTACCCTTGACCATGAGAGCCAACCCGAATCAGTATACTTGGCAGATCATTCTTGGTGGTTGATTACCCCTCAGCATATAATGCCATACTGGGGAGGACAACCCTTAATCTATTTAGAACAATTACTTCTACATTCAGCCTGACCATGAAGTTCTCCACCCCGCTGGGGGTTGGTCAACTAATGGCTGATCAGATTACAGCAAGAGAATGCTACGCCACTTTCCTCAGAGGACCAAAGGACAAAAATCACTGACCATTGAAACTTTAGAGTCTCGAGAAGAGAGCAAGGGGGCAAGACCCGAGCCAGCGGAGCAACTCATATGCCTCACCCTCGACACCGATCGATTAGACAAACAGATCTTCATCAGCAGCCTCTTTCCTGAAGAAGAACAGAGACAATTGCTATAGTTTTTGAGACAACATCAGAAGGTGTTTGCTTGGATGCATGGAGATATGCCAGGCATATGAGCAGAAGTCATTGAGCATAGGCTCAACGTCAACCCAGCTTACCGGCCAATCAAACAGAGACCAAGGACTTTCGCCAAGGAACGAAATGAAGCAATCTCGGTAGAAGTTAATAAGCTGTTGGAAGCAAAGTTCATCAAAGAGGTGCAGTACTCAGACTGGCTAGCAAATGTCGTGCTCGTGAAGAAGCACAACAGTAAGTGGAGAATGTGTGTTGATTTTACTAAGTTGAATAAAACTTGTCCCAAAGACAGTTACCCCTTACCTAAGATCGATCAGTTAGTGAACTCTACAGCCAGGCATGAACGACTAAGCTTCATGAACGCCTTTTTGGGGTACAACCAGATTAAGATGTACACGGGAGATCAAGAGAAGATGTCGTTCATCACCGATCGAGGGCTCTATTGCTACAGTGTCATGCCCTTTGGTCTCAAGAATGCAGGAGCCACTTACCAATGCCTAATAAATTGCATATTCAGCAAGTAGCTCGGGTGAAACATGGAGGTCTACGTGGATGATATGCTGACCAAGAGTAGGAAGGCCGAAGCCCACTTGACGAACCTAGAGAAGACTTTTCAAGTATTGGAGAAGTACGACATGAGGCTGAACCCAGCCAAGTGTGCTTTTGGAGTCACTAGAGGAAAGTTCCTCGGTTTCATGGTAAGCTATAGAGGGATAAAGGCCAATCCAGATAAGATCAAAGCAATTTAAGAGATGCACCCCCATAAAACACGAAGGAGATACAGAAGCTAACTGGCCGAATAGCAGCCCTTAATCGATTTGTCTCAAAAGCGACTGTCCAGTGCCTACCCTTTTTCAAGGTCCTGAGAAAGGCTTTTGAGTGGGTCAAGGAGTGTAGTAAAGCGTTTGAGGACCTCAAAAAATACCTATCCTCACCACCCTTACTATCCCGAACCAACCCAGGCGAAGAGTTGTTCCTGTACCTTACTGTGTCTGCATTAGTCCAAGAGGATCAAGAAGGCATCCAAAGGCCCGTGTACTACATCAGCAAAGCTTATCGGGGAGCCGAAGAAAGGTACCCTAAATTGGAAAAGCTAGCTTTCGCACTAGTCACCTCGGCAAGGAGATTGCGCCCCTATTTCCAAGCCCATACTATGATCGTGCTAATTGATCAGCCCCTACGACAGATTATGAAAAAGCCTGATCTCTCGGGTCGTTTGGCAAAATGATCCCTCGAAATGGAAGAATTCAACATTAGATACTGACCCCGAGTGGCCATAAAGGGGCAAGCCCTCACTGACTTTGTAGCTAAATTAACAATAGAGCCAAATACACCAAGTTTGGAAGCAACAGGTCTCCCGATGCCAACTAAGTGCAAAGAGCTTGAGGATGTCGATGCCAAATGAATCTGGCATGCATACGTAGATGGGTTGACCAACACATATGCCAGCGTAGCTAGAATCATACTCATATCTCCCTAAGGCAACACGATGGAATTCTCACTCCGTTTTTGCTTTAAAGCAATCTACAATAAGGCCGAGTATGAAGCAGTCATTGCTGGAATGAGGCTTTCCCGAGTAGTTGGGGCTACACGAGTAAAGATATACAGCGACTCTCAGTTGGTGGTCGGACATATCCAAAAAGAGTTTGAAGCCAAGGAAGACAAAGTGACCGCCTACCAAAAAGTAGCTCAAATGATTAGGCAAGGCTTTGAACACTTCTCCATCGCGCAGGTACCGAGAGAAAGTAATCACCGAGCAGATACCTTGGCCAAAGCCACCTTAATCCTAGAGAATGAATTGGACCACGATACTCATCTACAATACCTCACCGAGTTAGGCTTAAGATGGGTAGAGTATGAGCTACTGAAAGTGAGAGAAGACCAAGCACCCGCATCCTGGAAGGACCTAATTATTGCATACCTCAGAGATGGGGATACCTAACCGACCAAGACAAGGCCAAAAAAGTGAGCCTTACCACCAATCGGTGCACTCTTTTGGAAGGGCAACTTTACAAGAGGGGCCTATCACTCTCATACCTCAGATGCCTTAGAGAGGACGAAAGAAACTATGTCATAAGGGAAAATTATGAAGGCGTGTGCGGAAATCATAGTGGGGGGTGAGCGCTGGCGCACAAAGCACTAAGAGCAGGATACTATTGGCCAACCATGACATGGGATGCTTTGGCTCTGGTGAAGAGATGTAACAAATGCCAAAGATTTGCAAACGTGCTAAGACAGCCCCCAACCAAAATGACCGTCATAACCTCCCCTTGGCCATTTGGCCAGTGGGGGATAAATCTTGTTGGACCATTCCCACTCGGGAAAGGCTGGACCAAATTCGCCATAGTAGCTATTGATTATTTCACTAAATGGGTGGAGGCTGAGCCGTTAGCTAAGATAACCGAAGCAAACACGGTAAACTTTGTGTGGAAGTCTATTGTATGCAGATTTGGAGTTCCAAATGCTATCATAAGCGACAACGGAAAGCAGTTCGACAGCAAGAGATATAGGGAGTTTTGTGAGTAGCTGGGTATCCAAGTGCACTACACTACACCCGCTCACCCCTAAGCCAACGGTCAGGTAGAAGTGACCAACTGGACCCTCGTAAAAATGATCAAAACTAGGCTGGAGCAGGCAAAAGGCTTATGGGCTGAAGAATTACCGAGTATCCTGTGGGCCTATTGAACGACCACCCGAACAGCCACGGGAGAGACACCATTCATGATAGCCTTCAGAAGTGAGGCGGTCACATCAGTCAAAATGGGCCTACCTAGTGCACGAGTGACTCAGTTTGAAGAGAAGAACAACGAAGATGGCATGCGTACTAGCCTAGACATCGTGGATGAGGTACATGAACAAGCCGCCATCAGAGTGTCCGCATACCAGTAATGGATGAAGTGACACTATGATAAGAGAGTCAAAGGACGAGAGTTCAACATCGGAGATCTCGTTTTGAGAAAGGTGACCTCGGCAACTAAAGATCCTCAGCAGGGAAAGTTGGAGCGGAGCTAGGAGGGACCTTAACAAGTAGAGCGCCAAGTTTGGGCGGGAGTACATCATCTCAAAGATTTGGCTGGCAAAATATTGTCACACCCATGGAACACAGAGCATTTAAGAAAATACTATCAATAATGTAATCATTTTTCATCATTAATAAAGACTAAGTTTTGACAGAACGTCGCATACTCGTTCGCAAAAACTACAAGTGACAAGATGGTCTAGGCTGCCAAGAGCTCGACCAAGGCCTTGACAGATTTTCTCAGCTGCAGGACGGCTCGATTGACTTCAAGATGGTCCGGGCTGCCAAGAGCCTAACCAAGGCCTTGTCGAATTTTTGAGCTGCTGGATGACTCGGTTGGCTTCAAGGTGGTATGGGCTACCAAGAGCCCGACCAAGGCCTTAACAGATCTTTCGAGCTGTCGATCCTGCACAAATGAACCCTCTGATGTGCCTACTGTGCTTGGTGTACTCTCTCTCTGGGGACTGTTCCTGCGAATATGTTCAATTTGGCCACATCTATAACAAACCGGCAACTCCCCCCTGTGACAGATCCGGTATGGGACTCTGGGACTGCATCAACTGTGGATCCTGTATTGCCAAGGCTGTAGGAAATCTGGCACATAATGGCCCGTATGTCCACACCGATAACATCTAATCTCCCTCTCCTCTGGCCTCCCTAACGAAGCCACCGATGGTGCTAGTGCAGAAAAATGCTATGGTAATCCAGATGGATAAAAAGTAAGGCCAGAGGACTTCTGCCTCTTGTCGGAACACCCACCTGTCTGTGCCTCTGTCCCACCCTGTGGTGTCCTAGCCTCCCTGAAAACTCGAATCTTAGTCAAAGTGTTCTCAATTCGCGCTGTTGCCTCCACCATCTCCATAAAAACACGCAATTCCATGCCAACCACTCGCTCCCTGGTTGCCGATCTCAAGCTCCGCTCAAACTGCCTCGACCTTAGCTCGTCTGTCGCCACCAACTCCGGTGCAAAACGAGACAGGCTAGTAAACCTGACCTCGTACTGCATAACACCCATCGTTCCCTGGGTGAGAGCATAGAACTCTTCTCTATACAAGTCTTTGAATCAAGCAGGAAAATATTTCTCCAGAAAAACTCCAGTGAAAGATGCCCATGTGACCCCCACAGTACTTCTGGCATATTTCTACCACTCGTGAGCATCACCCCTCAGCTGAAATGTGGAAAAAAAAACTCGCAACTCATCCTTAACTATCTGTAGCGTGTCAAGGATCCGGGTTATCAGCTCCAACCACTCTGTAGCCGCTCTAGGATCAGGATCTCCAGCAAAGGTAGGAGGATCCATACGTCGGAACTCTTGCATAGCCACCGTAACCCTTGACTCAGACACTCCCTCTTTCCCTCTAGTGGTCTCACCTCTAGTGGCCTCAACCAGCTACTAGATGGAGCCAACCAGCGCACGCAGCAATTCTGTCACGTCCATTGGTCCCTGGAGAGCATTTACATTCCTAGCATTAGAGATAGGCACATCTCCTTGGCCAAAACCATGGCCATAGCCTCGACCACGGCCTCGCCCTCTCTACACAGACATTACGTCTATATAAAATAAACACAAAACATAAGATGCAACATATAAGCACGAACCACATAAGCATGCTAACACATAGTCACATAAGTTCATGCTAAACAAACCCTCACATACCGAGGAGAACCGACAAGAGTGACACGTCAATTTGAATAACCTACTTCGATTCCCTGTCAAAAATCACGTCAGATAAACGCATTTTTAACTTGGCTCCCAAGTTTATTAATCCAAACGCCCAAAGGCAAGACTAATCAATCATATGGTTCAACCCATGTGCTCACATATACACAGCATTCTCATGCTTAACATACTAACGCGTTCATGTTATCAAAGCATCTAAACACATGCAATCAATCACACCCAATCAACCTCACACGGAGATGCACCCTTTTTTCACGGCTCTTAGGTATTCGAACCCAGAGCTCTGATACCATTCTGTCACGCCCCAAATTTTGGGTCACGTGAAACTCTCAAAACAACCATATACAAACCCAACCCGATGTTTTCTCACAAAGTAAAACATACATGAATGAAATATATCTGCCAAAAATGTTTACATTATAAAGTTCTGACACCGAAAAATATGTTATAAGCATACATGATCAAAAAGAGCAAAAAGGAAGGCTATAAATCTTTCGCCCTCAACCAGCTCCTTCGGATCAACCTGTGTGACCGGTACCTGAGAAACATTTCAAACTCACACCGTGAGTCAAAACTCAGCAGAAACTAGGCAAACATGAAATGTAAGCTAAATATGCTAGGAAAACGATATGCAGTTTTTGACTCACACGAGCTGTAAAAACGATTTTATATCTGAACTCATACGAGTCTTACTGAAAAAGCATTTCAAAAATGGTTTTATATAAGGACTCACTAGAGCCTCAAGGAAAACAGTTTGAAAAAAATAGCTTTGTATCACGACTCATCAGAGCCTAAAAAATAATTTGATATATAAATATAGTACAATGCTTCACCAACAAAGATAGACTCCTATGATCCAAGATTTCCACGAGCCCCCACATGCAACACAGATACATGTACACCGACTCTCTTAAGCCTCAACAACAGATATATCACATTCAGTGAGATGCTAGGATAAGAACCCTTTTTGACTCACAGGAGTCACAAAAACGGTTTGAAATCCGTTTTATATCACGACTCACACGAGTCTTAAAAATCCATATCACAAGCATCACATGCAATCCATGTACCTTCTCGAACTTTCACCGAGAAACCGTAACCCCAACAAATGCCTTGTTAACCAGAGTTAACATACCGCGAAAAAAAAATCCGTATACTACGGGATAACACCGCATACCACGGGATAAAACTGTATACCATGGGATAATATCACATACCACGATATAAAATCTATCAATATATGCATATATAAAACTAGGGCTTTAAATGCACTGAGACCACATATCCGTCCACAATATGCAAGAATAAAACTAACTACAGTTTTATAAGCATAAAATATGTATAATCACAACGTTCCACATAACAGCGTCACACAACCCGCCACGACATCACATGCCTCACACCCGACACAACCAACAACTTACAGAACACGACATAACTAAAGGCCAACACCAAACTTTTCATAAAATAGTTCTCACAAAACCCCATCTCTAAAAAGAACAACATGCCCAACATGTCCCGCACCCAAAGAAGCACCAACCACCATGCACACAACCGTGCACCAGTACCCCACATAAAATGACCAATACCCCTCTCCATGACTTCAGTTGATAAGATGCCATAATCCAATCAACTAAAAAACCACTAGAGGAGAACAGTCGATTGAGCCCCATAACCCAACCGACTGAGAGGCCACCACACGACCACCAAGGCAAGGAACCAAACCCCAAGGAACAAGAAATTTGATAAAAAGTTCCAATAAGGATGAAAAATAACCGTTTCCAAGATATTTGGCCAAAAACGAATGAAAAACGGTTAAGAAATTTTGATATACCCTCACTATTTTAATTATAACTTTTTCCACCAAAGAATTTTATTGTGAGAATGGTGTCATTGGAAAGAAAACTTCTGTGGCTTCAATTTGAGCATAAAATAACCTCATTTCGAGTCCGGATGAGAGAGATACATCGATTTTAAAAATAAATTTTCAACAAGCAAAAGTAGACCACGGGCTAGACTGCTCGAGCAGTCTATCCAGTGGTCTGGCAACCCGAGAACATCCCAAGACCCCCTTTTAGATCGCTCGAGTGTTCCCTCGAGCAGTCCTGCGTTGAAAACTGATCTTTCTACACAAATTTGAAACCTACAACCATCCAAACCCAAAATCGAAGGAACCGAACTCTCTTTCAACACTCTCGGACATACACAAGCCCAAAACCACTAAGAATCACCGAAAGAAACACCTCAAAAACTCATTTCATCCAATCGAAAACGATCAAAAACGATTTTAAGAACAAAATTGGACTTTTTTTTAAGCATAAACCAACTTTTCATGCATTTTAAGATGGTAAAAACATACACGATTACACGTAGCACCCTTATAAGATATGAGAGTCTAGAATTCTACCTTATTGAGTTAAAAATTCGACGTCTTGATCCACGCACAAAATCAATTTTCGTTGAAATAAAATTTCGTCCGAATGAAAGCGTAGCCCACCATGCCAATAGCAAGGATCAACTGTTAGATTATCGAAAATTGAGTCCCGAGCCCCCGCGAAGTTAGAGAGAAGGCAAAGAAAAAAAGAGAAAACTTAGCTAAGAAGTTTTGAAAATATTTTTTGAAAATATCTAAAACGAGATATTTATAAACCACGAAATTTTTTTTTTAATTCGAGCCACCACGCTCAACGGTCTTGAGAACCAACCCCACATGCATATCTAAACCCCAATGTGCATAAAAATACATATAAACATGTTAAAAAGAAAACGATAAACACGCATAAGAAAACGCCGAAAAAGAAAACAGGTTAGGGTCTCACAGGTGGCTAGGTTTACATGAACTAGAATTCTATCTGTTCTTCTATGTTCTTCTCTATGAGGTCATCCTATAATTCATAATCTGGTGTTTGAATCATCAAAGCAACATAAACGAAGCCATGAGCTCGAAGAACTCAGTAAACTCATCACAAGTAAAGCATGCATCGATAGCTAATCACATCAATAGGTAGCAACAAATAAACAATAGATATATGAAAACGCATCGTGATTTAATTAATTATTAATAACTCTAACTAAGATTATCCTAGAATACTACCCAAACACATCCTCATCATCAACATCAAATCTAATACACGAAAAGTTTCTACGATTTTAGCTAGATGATATCCTAGAATAATAACAAGACACAGCCTACGGTCTGTTCCTGCCAGATAATTATCATCCTAGAATTACAACTGAGAACGCATCTGTGTCTGTCTAATAAATTATCCTAAAATCTACACCAATCTGGCCTACAACTGGTGTCTGCCAGGTAACTCATCAAAACTTAAACTCCGCTGGATAATATCAGAGTTCAAACACTGGCCCAGCCTACGGTGGGTGCCCCTTGATAATATTCATCACCACAACAAACCACGACATGCAACTAACCCCTCATTATTAACCCCATTACGATTATTAGCATGCAAAGTTTATTTATGCAACCCTCCCGATGAACACATTCTTAATATTTAAAATCATACTAAAATTATGATGATTATCATCCTACGATACAAATCACGCTATAACGAAAAATAACAACTTACTATGCAATCATCAATAACAATAAAAGATATCTAAATATGCATGAATCGATAAACAAATAATCTTATAATCAAACAAAATGTATCATGTCTCAGTTTGAATTCGAGTTTTCTTAAATTCAGAATATTTATCATAAATATTCAAAAATCTAGCAACTATATGATCATAGAATTCATTGAAATAATTAAATATTGAAATGACGCAAAACGAGTGATTCGGTTATTTTTTTTTATTTTTGATTAATGGTTTATATTAAAAGAAATTTCTTAATATCAAAATATTCATCATACATATTAAAATATAAGAACTAATTGAAACTAAAATCAAAAGAAGTGAATAAATATCGATGTATTGCGAAACTAGTGATTTCGGTAACCTTTTTCAGTTTTCTACGACGGCATAACGATAACGGATTTGGTTTGAGACGAAATGGTTTAGACTTTTTCTAAATTCTATAAATTCAGAGGTTTATTCTCGTCTCTCTTTCTAAAAAAAAATGAAGAACGGTTGGAGAACAAAAATAAAACGAAACGCCAGGATAATCAAATATTATTTGTAATGATTAACAAAATAAACGCAGGTTTTAAATTTTACCGATTGAGAACGAAACCGTTGATTATAAAAAACACAATGCCAGGAGCATGCTCGTTTGGCCCTTGATCCATGCAAAAATGCAGGCTAATTTCCTCCCCCGAACTCCTTCCCAACGGCGCACTATTATTGTGATTTACTAATCCCTATGCTACTGATGCGGCGCAAGTGATTTATAATAGGCACCTCTAACCCTAATGGGTATATGTATCTATATAGAGAGAGATAAAGATTTTATATATTTAAAAATAATTATTTTATTTATTTATTTATTTATTCTTTTGCCTTCTAAAAAAAATTATTGCCTTCTAAAAGATATTTCTTTCCTAAAGAGATTATTACATTTTTTTAAAAATATTATACTACTAAATTATTTATTACTATATTTATTAAACAATATTTGATTTAGTAAAAAAATTCTTGAAAGCTCATATTGTTACAATCTACCTCCCTTCAAAAGAATTTCGTTCTCGAAATTCACACGGCAAAAATGTGCAGGTAGGTCACACGCATGGTATACTCATGTTCCCATGTTAATTCTTCAACTCCTCAATGTTGCTATAGAACGCGTACTAATGGAATCGTCTTGCCTCACAGAACTTCTTCTTGACGATCGAGAATTCTCACTGCCCTCTCCTCGAATGTCGCTTTCTAGTCCAAACTAATCTCCTCCCAACTCAAAATATGGGTTGGGTCGGGCTCATACTTTCATCGCATTGATACATGAAAGACATTGTGAACACTTGCTAACTGCGGGAGTAGGGGGTAGGGTTAGATGATAAGCCACAGCTCCAACTTTCTGTAGAATCTCGAATGATCCAATGAAGCGGGGAGACAACATCCCTTTCTTCCCAAACCGAATAATTCCACGGTGCGGTCGAATCTTTAGAAAAACACGATCTCCAACTTCAAACTCTAACGATCGGCGCCTCCGATCAATATAACTTTTTTATCAGCTTTGTGTTGTGAGAAGGCGTCGACGAATCAACTTAACCTTCTCTGTTGTTTCCATCACAAGATCGGGTCATAGAAAACTTGTCTCTCCTGCCTCGGTCCAACAGATAGGTAACCAACAAGGTTACCCGTATAAGGTCTCCTACGAGGCTATACCAATACTAGCCTGATAACTGTTATTGTACGCAAACTCCACCAGTGGTAAGTTCCTCTCCCAACTTTCGTGAAAGTCCATAACACAGGCTCTAAGCATATCTTCTAGTGTCTGAATAGTCCTCTCTAACTGTCCATATGACTACGGGTGAAAAGCTGTACTAAAACAGAGTTCTGACCCTAAAGTTGTTTGTAGGCGCTGCCAAAACTTGGATGTAAAGCACGGATAGCGGTCAGATACAATGAAAACAGGTATACCGCGTAGCCTTACAATCTGACGGATATACTTTTGACTCAACGCCTCAAGTGTATCTGTCATCCTGATCGGTAGAAAATTCGCTGACTTTGTGAAGCGATCGACAATCAGCCAAATTCCTGTATGCCCCTGTGGAGATCTAGGCAGTCTTGATACGAAATCCAATGTCACATGCTCCTATTTCCATTGAGGTATCTCTAAGGTTTGTAAAGTCCCTCTTAGTTTTTGATGCTCTGCCTTGACTTACTGACATGTCAAACAATGGGTCACGAAAATTACCACATCATTCTTCATACCACTCCTCCAAAATTATCGTTTCAAATCTTGTTACAACTTGGTCACACCTGGGTGTACTGCAAACATCGACTTGTGAAATTCCTTTAATACTTGATCTCGAAGACCGTCGGTGTTAGGTACAATAATATTTCCTTGATATGTTAAGCCTCCATCGGTACAAAACTCCCATCCCTTAACTGACTCATAATTAGAGAGCTGGTGTTTGATGAAAGCTACCTCCTGGTCGAATTTTTGCCCTTCTAAAACTAGCTGGACAAGACTCGGTATTGCCACAGTCACACTGAAACAAATACATTCACTTCCTTCTGACAGTGGCAAATGATGCTCACTGAGGGTCTCTAACGAATTTCACAGACAAGCCAATTCTACTCTCGTTTTCCTGCTTAAGGCATCAGCCACCACATTCGCCTTACCAGGAAGATATGAAATACAGAAATCTTAATCTTTTAGATACTCTATCCAACGTCGTTGTCTCATGTTGAGCTCCTTATGTAAAAATAGATATTTGAGACTCTTATGATTAGTGAAGAGTTCAAACCTTTCTTTGTATCCATAGTGCCTCCACATCTTCAATGCAAAAACTACTGCTGCTAACTCTAGATCGTGAGTCGAATAATTCTGCTCATGCGGCTTAAGCTATCGAGACCTATATGCTACAACCTTACTAGTTTGCATCAAAACACAGCTAAGACATTCCTTAGATGTTTCGCAAAACACTGTATAACCCACATTTCTGTTGGATACTATCAGAATGGGTGCACTGGTTAATCTCGTCTTCAACTCTTGAAAAGATTTTTCACAGACGTCGCTCCATTCAAACTTGAACCCTTTCTGCGTCAACCTCATCTTCAGTCGGGTTAATTTAGAGAAATCCTAAATAAATCTTCGATAATAGTCTGCTAGGCCCAAAATACTGCGAACTTCAAAAACTAACTTTGGTTACTCTAGTCCATCACAACTTCTACCTTTGTTGGGTCCACTAATACTCCTTTTTTAGATATAATATGTCCCAAGAACTTTACTTCTCGTTGCCAAGTCTCACATTTCCTGGCTTTGTCGTACAACAGTGCATCTTGTAAAACTTAAAGGGTAGTTCTCAGGTGTTGCTTATGATCTTCTTCGGTGCGGGAGTATATTAAAATGTCATCGATGTATACTACCACGAACTGATCCAGGAATGGCTAGAACAATTTGTTCATCAAGTCCATGAATACTGCAGGTACATTGGTCAATCCGAATGGCATCACTACAAACTCGTAATGGCCATATCTGGTATGAAAAATTGTCTTCGAAATATCTTATTCCTTAACTCTTAGCTGGTGATATCCGGATCGAAGATTAATTTTTGAAAAGTGCGATGCTCCTCGAAGCTGATCAAAAAGGTCGTCAATTCTTGGTAATAGATATCTGTTCTTGATTGTCACTCGATTCAACTGTCATCCTTTTTCTTCACAAAGAGTGCAGGCGCACCCCAAGGGGAGGTACTCGGGCAAATAAACCCCTTCTCTTCCAACTCTTGCAGCTGATCCTTCAATTCTTGTAATTCTACTGATGATATTCTATGCGGAGGGATTGAGATTAGTGCAATGCTGGGTTGTAGCTCAATCGAGAACTCCACATCCCTCTTAGGGGGTAACCCTAACAATTCATCAGGAAAAATGTTGGCAAACTCCTCAACAATTTGTGGAAGGTCCTTCCTTGGTGAGCATCACTAATTGTTAAGCTGGTGATAGAACTAGCACATCCAACAGTTTTGTTTTCCTGTGTAACGAGTGACTCCTTTCTATCTCCCTGAATCTTATAAAAGGTTCTATCTTTGGTGCATACTCGGATTCTTTTATAATAACAATCAATCAATGCTCAGTATGCTGACAGCCAGTCCATACCAAGGATTATATCAAAACCTCTGAAGTCTATCACAAAGCAAACTAAATTCGGAGATTCTCAACACATAGGACTTACATACAGTCTTTATACACTGTAGGCTTCCTAACAGTGAAACAATCTTCAATGCTTGCTTCAAACTTTCTGGTTCTATGTCGAAAATTTTCATGCAAGATGTAGAAATGAAAGAATGTGATGCACTGGTATCAAAAAGCACTTTTACCAAGGTACTAAAAAGAACAAACTTTCCTTGGATGACTTGATTGTTATCGGTCTCATCACCTTGAAGAGTAAAGATTCTGCCACCCTGATTACTATTTTTGTTCCCCCCGTTCTGAGCTCCCTTCTGATTGCATTATTGTTCCAGTTAGTCATCCGACCTAGGTTCTGAGTCCTTTGTTGTTGCTGATGATTTTGTGGCTGCTGTTGCGGTGGAGGCCGCTCTGGTTGCCAGTTCCCATGACCTTGATTCTGTGGGTATTCAAACTTTCGATGGCCTTCTTGATCATAAGTGAAGCATCGATAAACTCTAGGTTCATTCTGATTCAGTGGTTTGTATGGCTTGAAAGTGACTGCTTGGCCCTGGTTGTTATTGTGGATAGCGCCTCCCTTTGACGATCCAGCTTTGGCCTGGAACACTTTCTTCGTACCAAGAACCTCTTTCTCCATCAGTAGTGCAGTGCCAACAACCTCAACATAGGTAGAAAGGCGTGCGCTCATAACTCTTCCACGGATCAGGAGCTCCAAGCCCCATTCAAACTTTTTGGCCTTAAACGATTCATCTAGAATAATGGCCCCAGCATCACGGCCTAACTTTTCGACCTTAAAAACATATTCCGTTACTGTCATCCGTGCCTGTTTCAACTCTAAAAAACTTCATATCATCCCTTATCTTTGCGCATCTGGGAAGTACTTCTAGAGGAATAACTCCTCAAATTGCTGCATGGTAACCACATGGCGGGAATTCCTTACCGAATTCCACCAGTAGCCAGTCTCTCCCTCTAACTGATAAGTTGTTAGGGCTACTCGATTGGCTTCATCCTTGACGGCCATGGTCTCTAACATCTTTTTCACCTGTTTCATCCAACTCTGCCACTTGGGGACGAGTTCCTCCATTGAATGTCGGGGGTCGCTGCCGGTGAAAATCAAAAAACAAAGTCATTCTTTCAGTTCGAACTCGCTGTGCTTGAGCAGGTGCAGGCTATGGATTCCTTATTGCATCGACGAAGGCTCGGAGTAGAAAATTAAAGTCCCCCTCTCGTGGTTCCGGTGGCGGTTCTCTCTGTTCTTCGAACACTTCAGGTTCCACATCCTTTTGTGGTTCCAAGTATCGACAGGGTCTGCCTCTCGCTCGATTCATCTATATAAACAAATAAATCAAGACTTTTAAACAGTTATTATTAAATTTTTACGTTTTAACCTTATTTAAGTTGAATATATGATCGCGTAGGTAAT
>JAOTRH010083455.1:0-17015 GCA_034768845.1 Heliamphora exappendiculata | reverse complement strand
CCTAAAGCCACGGTTTTACTGGCTTTAGGCCAGGGTCGGGCCTGAATTAGATATATGTCACCAGTCGAGTAAGGCACAAGTATATATCTCTCCCCCCAACTTTTTATAAACCTTAATTACCTTTGAATATTTGTCGATAAATTGTTTAAATTAATTATCTACTATTAATCAGCACAGCATTGGTGCTTTAGTGACCTTTCCTTTGCTGCCTTAACTCCTCTGCTCCATAACCAGTTAAAAGTTTTCATAGGTGGTATTTGACATTACTGAAACTAATTGCTTTATAGATTATCACTAAAGAATTAATAATTATACATAGCTTGTAGCAAAGTTGTGAGTGTTTGAAAAATATGTTAGCTTGTGTTGAGCTAAGCTCATTTTTTATTATATAAAAGGTTTGAATTTTGTTCCACATTAGTTGGGAAATTGCTAGCATTTCGGCTTATATATGAAAACCTTTTGTTAATATTTGATTGGCTAAGATATAGTGTAGGGTAATAATATGGACTATGCTCGTGTGTGGGTAAGTTCATGATTGCGCACCGCGCACCCCGTGTAGATTTTTGCGCACGGCATCACGCAGTTTATTAAATACCGTTTGATCTTCTTATTTTTGGTTGCCTGATTAACGATTTATATTAAATTGACTAAATGAATTAATTTAATAAATAAATTATTTTCGGTTATAACCTAAAAGGTGCCTTTTATCCAAAAGGTATTATTTTATAATAATTGATTTTTGAAAAGATTTTCTAAAAGGTAGTGTTTTTTTCGAAAAGACTTTTTTTCTATTTTAAATTAAACCCGTGTTTTAAATTAAACCCGTTTTCAATCAGAATATCTAAACTCTTTACATTAAAAAATTATTTCTGTCAAAGAGGATTTCGTAGGAAGGGACTTCAATTCTTGCTGATGGCAGTTCTTCACAAAAAGAGCTTTGTTGTATCCTATAAACGAATTTTCCAAATCCCGTCAGCATACTTTTATAATGGGGCAATTTACGTTCTAAAAAAAGTGACTTCAAGATACGCCTCAAAGCATTCTGTAATGTTTTTTTTCTACAATTTTAGAACATAAGTTTTGAAGAATGGAGGCAATAAAGAACACAACAATCGTGAATATGATGAACCAAGATTTTGTGAAACTCGATCAGTTTGATGGAAACAATTTCAGTCGCTGGAAGGATAAGATGGTTTTTCTTCTAACAACGCTAAAGTTATATTACATTCTGAACCTAAACCTTGAAGTCATTCCAGAACCTCCTGAATCTGGAGCTAACAACTTCAAAGAAGCAAGGCTTAAACGCGTTAAGGATGCATTACTTTATCGTGGCCACATTTTGAATGCTCTGTCAAATTGCTTATTTAATTTCTATAAAGAATCAAAGACTGCTGCAGAATCTGGAATGCACTAGAATTCAAGTATAAAGTTCAAGAGCAAGATACAAATAAGTTTCTAATTGTTGAATACTTTGATTTTAGTATGACTAATAGCAAACTAATATTAGACCAGATTCATGATTTGTAAACGATTGTTAATAATATCAGTGCTATGAACATTAGCACTGAACAATATCGTTTCATGCCTTAACTCCTCTACTCTATAACCAGTTAAAAGTTTTCATAGGTGGTGTTTGACATTACTGAAACTAATTGCTTTATAGATTATCACTAAAGAATTAATAATTATATATAACTTGTAGCAAAGTTGTGGGTGTTTGAAAAATATGTTAGCTTGCGTTGAGCTAAGCCCATTTTTTATTGTATAAAAGGTTTGGACTTTGTCCCACATTGGTTAGAAAATGGCTAGCTTTTGAGCTTATATATGAAAACCTTTTGTTATGATTTGATTGACTAAAGTGTGGTGTAGGGTAATAGTATGGGATATGCTCATATGTGGGTGAGTTCATGATTGCGCACTGCGCACTCCATGAAGATTTTCGCGCACGGCATCGCGCAATTTATTAAATACCATTTGATCTTTTTAATTTGAGTCCTCTAATCAACAATTTACATTAAATTGATTAAACGAATTAATTTAATAAATAAATCATTGTCAGTTATAACCCAAAAGGTGTCTTTTGCCCAAAAGGTATTATTTTATAATAACTTATTTTTGAAAAGATTTTCTGAAAAGTTATGTTTTTTTCGAAAATACTTTTTTCTGTTTTAAATTAAACCCGTTTTCAATCAGAATACCTAAACTCTCTACATTAAAAAATTATTTCTGTCAAAGAGGATTTCGTAGGAAGGGACTTCAGTTCTTACTAATTGCAGTTCATCACAAAAAGAGCATTGTTGTATCCTAGAAACGAATTTTCCAAATCTCGTCAGCATACTTTTATAATGGGGAAATTTACGTTCTAAAAAAAGTGACTTCAAGATACGCCTCAAAGTATTCTGTAATTATTTTTTTCAACAATTTTAGAACGTAAGTTTTGAAGAATGGAGGCAATGAAGAACACAACAATTGTGAATATGATGAACCAAGATTTTATGAAACTCAATCAATTTGATAGAAACAATTTCAGTCACTGGAAGGACAAGATGGTTTTTCTTCTAACAACACTGAAGTTATATTACATTCTGGACCCAAACCTTGAAGTCATTCCCAAACCTCTTGCATCTGGAACTAACAACTTCAAAGAAGCAAGGCTTAAATGCGTTGAGGATGCATTGCTTTGTTGTGGCCACATTTTGAATGCTCTGTCAAATTGCTTATTTGATTTCTACAAAGAATCAAAGACTGCTACAGAAATTTGGAATGTACTAGAATTCAAGTATAAAGTTCAAGAGCAAGGTACAAACAAGTTTCTAATTGCTGAGTACTTTGATTTTTGTATGACTGATAGCAAACTGATATTAGACCAGATTCATGATTTGCAAACAATTGTTAACAATATCAGTGCTATGAACATTAGACTTCCTGAACCTTTCCAAGTTGGCGCGATTATAGCAGAATTGCCGCCATCTTGAAAAGATTATAGGAAAAAGCTTTTGCATAAGGCAGAAGACTTCTCCTTTGAATAGATTCATAAACATCTTCGTATTAAAGAGGAACAACAAATTAGAGATAAGAGGGGAGAAAATTTGTTCAAGTCAAATGTTCACAATGTTGAATCTAGTAATGGTATTGGTGCCAATTGTCCCAACAAAAAAGAAAGAGAAACAATAAGAAGAAAAACGACAAGTGCTACAATTGTGGCAAGAAAGGTCATCATGCAAAAGAGTGTCGCTTCAAGAAGGCAAAATCAACTGCAAATGCAGTGGAAGAATCTCTTGTGGCAATGACGACTGAAATCAATATGGCAGATGCCTTTTCTGGATGGTGGTTTGATTCTGGAGCCACGATTCATGTGTGTTAAAACATATCGCTGTTCAAAACATATGAAAAGATGGATGGCTAAGAGGTGCAAATGAAAAACCATGATCGTGCCAAGGTTGCTAGAAAGGGAAGTGTAGTATTGAACTTCACATTTGGAAAGACGTTGACTCTGTTGAATGTTTTTCTTGTTCTTGATATGCGGAAGAATTTAGTTTATGTTGATCTCGTCTGTAAGAGAGGCTTTCGAGTTGTTTTTGAATCCAATAAGTTAATCTTAAATAAGAACGAGATGTTTGTTGGGAAAGGTTAATGACACAGCTTTTACTTATATTGTTGAGTTATTTTCTTTATGGCACAGTAGATTAACACATTTAAATTTTAGATCGATACAAAATATGAGTCGATATAGTTTAATAAATAATCATGATTCTGTTTGTGATGAGTGTGAAATTTGTGCTAAGTCTAAAATGGCAAAGAAATCATTTCCTAGTGTTAAAAGATATTCTAAAAGTTTAGAATTGGTGCATTCGGATGTATGTGAATTAAATGGAAATTTAACTCGTGGTGGAAAAAGGTATTTCGTCACATTTATAGATAATTTTTCTAAATATACTTTTGTTTATCTTACGAAATCAAAAGTTGAAGTTTTCGGTAAGCTTCAAATTTACAAAAATGAAGTTGAAAATCAACTAAATAAAAAAATTAAAGTCTTAAGAAGTGACAGAAGTTCAGAATATTTTTCCTATGAGTTCGATAATTTTTGTGAATTGCATGGTATTATACATCAAAAATCTGCACCGTACATACCACAGCAATGGTTTGGTCAGAAGAAAAAAATCATACTTCGGTATAAATGATAAATTGTATGGTCGTGCATGCAAATGCACCTTGGAATTTATGGGGAGAAGCTTTACATACTACTTGTTTCTTACATAATCGTATCATTTTTAGAAAAACTAATCTCTATCCATATGAGTTATGAAAAGGCCGAAAGCCTAATTTGACATACCTGAAAGTGCGGGGATGTTTGGCATATTATAGGGTTCTAGACCCAAAGAGGACTAAGTTAGGTTATCAGGCAATGAAAATTATTTTTGTTGGTTATGTCGAGCATAACAAAGCCTATAGACTTCTCAATATAGAGTCTAACACAATTATATATTCTCGTGATGTGAAATTTTTTGAACAAAAATTTCATGGAGATTCTGAGAGTGTGGGGACTGAAAGTTTTGAATCTAATCCTAATCTAGGATTAAAGCAACCGAGCAATGTCAAAAGACATACGACTTTCAATGAAGAGCTTAGAAGAAGTCAACGAGTGATAAAAGAAAATGACTAGGATCAAGACCATATCTCATCTCAATCTATTTATTTTCTTAGTAGAAGGAGAAAGGGAAAAGGTAACATACAAAATGCCTGTGGCATTTAGTATAGAGGCTGACCCTAAAACCTTTGCAAAAGCCATTACTTCTAGAGATTCTGCATTCTAGAATAAAGCCATCAATAATGAGATGGATTCACTTATGTCTAATGGCAATTGGAGATTAGTTAATTTGCCACCGGGATCAAAATTTATTGGCTGCAAATGGATCTTTAGATGAAAGTACAATACTGGCAATTCAGTACAAACTTTTAAAGCAAAATTGGCAGCCAAAGGTTTTAGACAAAATGAAGGTATTGATTATTTTGACAGATATGCACCTGTGGCCAGAATTATTTCTATAAGAATTCTCATGACTTTGGCCTCTATTTATCACCTACATCTTCATCAGATGGATGTTAAAACTGCATTTTTAAATGGTGATAAAGATGAAGAGGTCTATATGGGTCAACCTGAAGGATTTATCCTTCCTGAAAATGAAAGAAAAAGTGTGCAAGTTAATAAAATCATTGTATGGTTTAAAGCAGACACCTAAACAATGGCATCAAAAATTTGATTCATGCATTTTAATTCACGGTTTTAGACACAATGGTACTGATAAATGCATTTACTTTTACCAAAGAGTATGGTATAATTGTATGTTTGTATGTTGATGATATATTCATCATAGGTACAAACATGATTGGAATACTTGAAAGCAAGAAGTAGCTGGTTTCAATTTTTAAGATGAAAAATCTTAGAGAAGTTGATACTATCTTAGGAATAAAAGTGAGAAAACACAGCGAGGGTTATGCACTATGTCAGGAGCATTATGTTGAAAAGATGCTTCTAAAGTTCAAGCATCTTTCCTTTAAAGAATTTAACATACCATTTGACTCAAGTGTTAAATTATCTGCAAATTCTAGTGGAGAAGTTACACAACTTGATTATGCTAGTGCTATAGGTACCTTAATCTACCTTATGCATTGTACTAGATCAGATATTGCTTTTGATGTGTGCAAATTGAGTCAATTCACGAGTAATCCGAATGGTGAACACTGAAAAGCAATAGGAAGAGTCTTTGGCTACCTCAAGAAAACCAAAGGACTAGAAATATGCTATAAAAGCTTTCCGACTGTACTTGAGGAATATACTGACACTAATTGGATTACTAGTCAAGAAGATAACAAATCTACTATGAGCAGGGTATTTCTCCTTGGAGGGAGTGCCATTTCATGGGCATCTAAAAAGCAAACTTGTATATCTCACTCGACTATGGAATCTGAATTCATAGCATTAGCGGCAACCAATAAGGAGGCCGAATGGATTAGAAATTTATTGTTAGACATTAAATTGTGGCCTAATCTAATGCCGCCAATATCCATTCACTGTGATAGTGAACTCTGTCAAGAGCATACAGTAGGACTAACAATGGAAAGTCTAGACACATAAGTCCAAGACATGAGTTTTTAAGACAATTGATATAAGATGGAGTAATTACCATTATATATGTGAAGTCAAGTAAAAACTTGGCTTATCCTTTTATCAAAGGATTATCTAGAGAGGTCGTAAGGGCTACAACAATTGAGATGGGGTTCAAATCCTTTTTGAAGATCACCAACAATGGTAACCCAATCCAAAAACAAGATAATCTCTAATTAAAGGGTTTAGTGGGTAAAAATAAGTTATTAATAAGTGGTCTGTGACACTGATTCACCAACTTCCTTGCTCTCCTCAATTTTAAAGATAATCAATGATTGTCCATTACATGTAAGAGGGTTGAATTACATTCTTAATGGAGTTCCAAATGTCCAATAGTGGAGACATGATAAAACTTCACCTGTATGAATGTAGTAGTAGTGCCGCTTCACACGAGAGTTTGGATTTTGCTCTTTAGATCATTCATGAAACCAGGAGTTAGCACATGACCATGATAGTGCTAAAGCAATTGTTTGAAATCCTTATAAATAGTACATTATTATGTGAATGGTATGTATGATTTTACACTTAAAGTACTTCGTTTAAAACTTAGACCACCCATAACTCTGTTTGAACTTTGATGTACTTGTACTAATCGGATGTTTAAGTTGTAAAACACATTCTTGTATTCATAATAATAATTTTTACCTTTTAATTGAGAGTTCTCTTTTACTTTTCTTTTCGCTTTTATACAATCAAAGTGGGAAAATGTTGAGCCAAGCTCACTTTTTATTGTATAAAAGGTTTAGATTTTGTCCCACATTGGTTGAAAAATGGCTAGCTTTTGGACTTATATATGAAACCTTTTGTTATGATTTGATTAATTAAGGTGTAGTGTAGGATAATAGTATGGGCTATACTCATGTGTGGGTAAGTTCATGATTGCGCGCTGTGCACTCTGAGCATAGTTTTTCGCATGCATTTGCACGCTTTAACACACATCGCACGGTTTATTAAAGACCGTTTGATCTTTCTATTTTGGGTCGTCTGATCAACAATTTATATTAGATTGATTAAACGGATTAATTTAATAAATAAATCATTCTCGGTTATAACCCAAAAGGTATTATTTTATAATAACTAATTTTTGAAAAGATTTTTTGAAAAGTTGTGTTTTTTTTCAAAAAGACATTTTTCTATTTTAAATTAAACCCATTTTCAATCAGAATATCTTAACTCTCTACATTAAAAAATTATTTCTGTTAAAGAGGATTTCGTAGGAAGGTATTTCAATTCTTGTTGATTGCAGTTCTTCACAAAAAGGACTTTGTTGTTTCTCGGAAACGAATTTGTTAGAACCCATCAACATACTTTTATAGTGGGGGTGTAGAGACCCGGTCCTTTTTTATTTTGTAGGCAAATTAAAACTTGTTATGAAACCTCATGTGGAAGATGAAAATGAATTTTTATTGTGCGAAGGAATTAAAATTTTATCATAATAACGATAATCGTATACTTGGTATTGCATAAGGATAATGTTTTGAGGGTGTTTGGTTGAGTTTTAAAGTGTTTGGCTTATAATTCAACCCGTATATACATCTTGTGTTCGGGGTTTTTCCCAACGTTGACCGCTCGAGCGACCTAGGGCCCGCTCGAGCGAACAGGTGGAAGAAACTTTTTTTAAATCAAGTTAGAGGGAACCGCTCGAGCGGTAGAGAGTCCGCTCAAGCGGGCTATCAACGAGCAGAATTTAAGTAACGAATTTTAACTTTTTTGTCTCATTCTTTCCATCCATCCCTCTCTCTAGAGCAATAGTTGAGACCTAAGGTTGGGGTTGGTGATTTCTTGGAGCCCTCTTTGCTCCCCTAGAGTGGATTTGTTACCTCCCTCTTGATTGTACATCCATTGGAGGTTGAAGCTACGCGTTGAAAGCTTGTTTCTCACCGTTCGATTGGAGATCTTCATCGTTGGAGCTTGCTAGAGCTTGGTTCTTAAGGTTTTATCATCAAAGAGATAGGATCTAAGACTAATCTTAATCTTTATATTTATATGAATTATATATTTGTTGGATTCACATAAAAGCATGATAGATATATGTTTTTAGAATCCTAGGTTAAGGGTGTGGTATTAAAGTATAATATTAATGGGTTTAAGCATTATTTATGTTAAATCTATCTCGTTGTTGTTGTTAGAGATGCATCAATTTAAAAAATGAGGAGTTAAGATTTTGGTTGGGTTGAACCTTGAATGAATTGGGGCTTTTTGAGTTGGTGAACTCAAATGATTAAATTGACTTGATTTTTTTGTAAATTGGAGGTTGTGTTAACCTATTTGTGTATAAATTTTATGAATTTTGAGAAAATGTGAAAACTATAAAATGGTGAATTGGGAATTTTGAACAAATCATATGAATTTAGTGATATGTGAAATTCACGTAATGACTGATTGGGAGTTTTGAATTAACTAAACCCGAATGTAAAGTGAATGAAAACAAAGTGTGTGTTTAAATGGCTTAACCTTAAGTGAGTTGAGTGTTGCAGAGAGGAACCACGTTTGGGTTGAACTGGCATTAGTTTTAATGTAAATGATCTAATTAAGGTACCATATAATTTGATTGGATAATTAAATTTGGGGACGAGTTGCCCCTCGGTGAAAAACTAAAAACTTACGCAATATAAAGTAAGCCTTTCCTTCGAGTTAATCCCTGTAAAAGCGTGCTCCTAGGCGACCCACCCATCGATATTTTCGAGAAAAATTAAAAATGTGCACTCTCTGTGTTGGGCTATAGAATGGGTATTTCTTCATTAGGTCTCGCGTGTTCCGGTGGTGATAAATATGCTTGGATCAATAGGCACCGTCCGGGTCTTGGTACTTAATTAAATCAATAATTGGTTTAGGTTAGAAAAACCTTGGCTAATGATTAAGAGTAATGAAAAGTATGAAATTTGTTAATGAAATTAGGTTTGCAAAACCTTAATTAAACGGTTGGAAATTGTGGTAAATGTAGAAGGTGACTGGGAATGTGAAAACATTGAAGCAATTTGAAAATAATTATGAAATAAAAGGCTAAAACCATGGTGTTGTGCTTGGAAATGAAGTTGGTTTGTTTATGAAAACCCGATTATGTGAATAAAAACTTGTTTAAAAAATGGGCTTAGTTTTGGATAAAACTACATAGTGCATTTCACATAATCATCCTCCCATGTCATGTATTATTCACCTTTACTCTATTTTTTACGAGTCTCGGCTCATGTTGTTTAAAATACATTTCAGGTGAATACGAGAAACAAGTCGCTAAGTGAGGTGGACCATAGTTGGGACCTTGTTGGGTCGTACGGCCATGGATTTGATTCGGTAGCGATTCCTTTTGTAAGATCCTACGGCCATGGATTCATGACTTGTATGCGTGTGAGATCAGTGGGTTCGTGTTCCGAATTGATTTACTCGTTTATTATAAAGAAGATCTATGACACAAAATGTTAGTTTTCATGTTTTTGAGAAGTTTGTGGCTTTTTGTTCCAAGTAATAGCAGGTTTTAAATTCAAAGTTTTGGATTATGAAAAGTACGTTCAAAGGAGGGGAGATTTTGGTGTTTTTTCAGGATTTAGAAAAAATTTTAAGATTTGGAGCAGTTTGCTCTCAAGTACCTCACCGCTCGAGCGGTGAAGAGTCCGCTCGAGCAAACTCTGCTGGGTGGCACACTTTTGAAAATTTATTTTGAAAAGAAGATTTGTTGGTTATCTCTTGAGTATCTTTTACGATATAAATAGCTATTTTTAGAAGGCTTGTTTATAGTTTTAAAAGCTCTCTTTACTTCGATTTTTACGGGAAAAAACAAACGTTTGGTTTATATTGTTAATAAAGTTCGATTTCGATTAATTTTTTAATTTGACTTTGTGATAAAAGCTTAAACTTGAGTTTTATTACCCTTTTATCGTGAGGGTTTTATTATTACAAGTTAGGCGTGTTACAAGGGGGGAATTTACGTTCTAAAGAAAGTATCTTTAAGGTACGCCTTAAAGCATTTTGTAATTATTTTTTCTAACTGCTTGTAGCAAAGTCGTGAATGTTCAAAAAATATGTTAGTTTGTAAATAAAATTAGTAAAGAAAAAATAATTATAATTTATAAGCAATTGTAAGTGTTTGAAAGAAAATTATAATTTATTATTAAAATAATAATAAAAAGTTAAAAACTACAATAAGAAATAATGTCAAACACCACCATAAATCACCAAACTAAAACTTTATGAATTTTATTTTTTGGTAATTAAGTGTATATTAATCAAAAATAAAAATACACAAAAAAGTTCGATACATACTCCCAAAAGCTAACAAAATAATGGTAGAGCAAACCAACAAATTACAAAATCATAACAAGCCTAAAAACTCTCACAAACCGAGAGCTAGGAATGGATTGAGATTCCCTCCATTTTACAATGAAATAGAGGTCTCTCCATTTCTATTTGATAATATTTAACACTGATCTATTTTAATGATCTGAACTATTCATATTATAAAAGTTATAGAAAGTAATATTTGTGCGAAAAATTAAATTAATTTAATATTTGCAACTAAACAATTAAATAACATTAATTCAAAAAAATTTATACAATGTAATTTCAAAATCATACTTGTTTTCTATTTTTTTACACAATAAACTTATTATGACCATATAGTTATCGATGTCCTATCAATTCGATTTTTTGTATACATAATCTTTTCAATTAACTCTATAATATAAACGAATCAAATCACTAAAATAAATTATTTTACATACTATAAAATAGAAATGGAACTCTCTCCAATTATTTGAGGAAATTGAGAGAACATGGATCCGCTAGGAACAACTTATTTCTTCTTAGTTAAACACGATTTCATAACCTTGTTCAAAGAAACTAATTTTCCTCCGGTAAGCTTAGGATTCTCAATTTGTCTCAAGGAGTTTCTTCTTATTCTATTCAACTCTTACTTAATTTTGTTTTGTTTTTTCTGTGGTCATTTGATTCCGATGCACCCATAAAAAAATTTTAAAAAAAAAAAGAAAGAAAGAACAGAAATGTAATTCTCAATCACTTTGCTTGAGAATGGAGATGAAACTATGGAAATTTAAGGAAAGTATTAAAAAAATGTTTTGCTGGTGGAATGATGTGAAGAAAACTTGCAACTGTTGGAAAATGATGCCCAAAAAAAAACTCTATGGAAATGTACTTCTTGTAAATTTTAACTATAATTTTATTTGTCAAAAATGAAATATAATTTTTTAATAAATTTATTTTATTTTTTAGCGGTAGTATTATATTGAAATTTTTATGGATCTTGTATAATAAATATTATAAAATAATTGCACTAGCCTCTCCTAAGTTTTTTGATAATTGCAGGTACATGGATATGTTTGTTCAGTTTGAAGGCATTAATTTCAACCAACCCATACATATTAGATTAGTTAATTTTGTTGGTTTAATTCTGAAAAAAAACAACAATTTGTCGGCTTTTTTTTAAACGAACAGCAATCAAACACAGTATACTAAAATACAACAAACTGTAATTGAAATATATTAAAATATTTTCTACTATACGTAAACAGTTTTTGGTTTAACAAAAACCAGAAACAATATGTAAAATAGTATGTAAAATAATAACAGAATATACACTGCAAGTGTAGAATTTAAATGAACGATAAATTCAGTACATTGTTTGAAAAAAAATACTTTTTGAAAACAGAAATAGAAATATAATACTGTTTTAGGAAACTGTTTAATGCAAATAAAATTGTAGTACGAAAAGCTTAAACCAGAACAGAACTAGAAAATTAATAAAATGAAACCCGAATGGAAACAGAAAATTGTTGTATAAAAGACACAACATAACAAAAATAGAAAAACAGAAACATAAAGCTTACAAAACAGTAGCAGAAGTATGAAGAATAGAAACAAGATTGAATGGTGCAATCGAATCCAACGTTCGACACTATCTCCTTAAGACAGATTGTGCCCCGCCTCAGTGCTTGCGTTGTACCAGGCATCTCCCTCCAAGATGAAACAATTGCCGTGTGCAGATGTAGCACAGCAGTCTGCACACCAGCGAACGCTGCTGTATTTGAACTTTCTCGATAAACTATGACAGGAAGATGCAGGGTTTCGACAATAGAGACTGCAGAGTTTCGGCAATGGAAGAGGATCAAAAAATTGAGTGAATAAATCGGATCTGCAGCAGCCTTTAAATTGGCGTTGCTGGTGACGATTCGGTTTAAACCGAACCTACACGACACTGGTTCGGAATGGCCCGAACGAACGCAAACCGATTTGTCCTGGTTCCAACCGGTGCGAACCAATAACTGACCCAACGGTTCGGTAATAACGGTAACGTTATTTAATTTAAATTTTAAATAATTAAATTTAAAATTTAAAATTTTAATTAAATAAATTTTTTACAAAAAGATAAGGATTGATCCGAGCCCACAGCCCATAGCCCACGATCCACGGACCTCGGACCATGGACCACAGACCCGGACCCGGACCTGGGCCTGGGCCTAAGCCCAAGCCCGGCACGGCACGGCTAGTCAATTGATCGGACGACTGGGCGGCAATGGCAGCATGTGCGTGTGGGGTTTGAATTGAACCCACCGTTGGGTAGTCCTCCCCCGTCCACAAAAATGGGTACTCTCAAGGAGCACACTCTTTAGGCTCAACTTGACTTATATAAGCCACCGACCCAAGTTTTTCCCAACCAATGTGGGATTGGTTATCCTTTTATACTTACTTGAACACTCACCGTTTTTTTTTTCCCAAGCAATGTGGGATAGAACTTAATTACCATTATTTTGCCAACTTCAATGGCACACTTTTAGAGTCAATTTCTCATTCACCCATTAATAATTTTGAATACCACAAAATTCATGATTACTCTACTAATATAGATAAACAAATTAGAACTTGAAATCATCAAAAAAGATTAATCCAACACAAAGATAATAAGCTTCAAAGTTAATCCAACGAACGCTGCTGTATCTGAACTTTCTCGATAAACTATGACAGGAAAATGCAGAGTTTCGGCAATGAAGGCTGTAGAATTTTGGCAATAAAGGCTGCAGAGTTTCGACAATGGAAGAGGATTAAAATAGGCGCCTTTAAATCTACAACAACCTTTAAATAGGCCAAACCGACACAACATTGGTTTGGAATGGCCCGAATGGATGCAAATCGGTTCGACCTGGTTCCAACCGATGCAAATCAATAACTGACCAAACGGTCTCGAACCACCAACAGTTCGGTAATAACGGTAACATTAATTAATTTATAATTTAAATAATTTAAATTTTAAATTCAAAATTTTAATTAAATAAAATTTGTAAAAAGATAAGGGTTGATCCGAGCCCACAGCCCACGACCCACGGACCTCGGATCCAAACCCAGGCCCGAGTCCGAGCCCGACACAGCACGGCCCGGCCGAGCGAACAGCGGCGCGCGCGTGTGGGGCTTAAGTCGAACCCATTGTTGGGTAGGTCCTCCCCCATTCACAAAACTGAGTACCCCGAAGGGGCACACCCCTTAGACTCAACTTGGCTTATATAAGCCAGCCACCCAAGTTTTTCCCAACCAATGTGGGATTGGATATCCTTTTATACTTATTTGGATACTCACCTTTTTTTTCCCAAGCAATGTAGGATAGAACTTAGTTACCATTATTTTTCCAATTTCAATGGCACACTTTTGGAGTCAATTTCTCATTCACCCATTAACGGTTTTGAATACCACAAAATCCATAATTACTTTACTCGTTGAGATAAACAAATTAGAACTTGGAATCATTAAAAAAGATTAATCCAACACAAATATAATTAGCTTCAAAAATAGCTAAAAATCATGTTCTAATTTTATTTTAAATCATTTTTGTTCAACAAATTTTGTAGCCAATCCAAGCAAGAAAATAGACCTAATCAAATTAACCATTGTAGGGGGTTCTTTTAGAATGAATTAATAAATAATTATGAAGATGTGAAATATGCTAGATAGTTAAAAAACACAGAACGGAGAGAGATTGAATTGGGTGAAGAAGAAGACTAGTCGAGTATGGAGTATCAGCAATATGAACAGCGTATCAGGCTATCAAGATCTGATTTTTCTTGGAAACACAACTATCTCTCCTATTTATAACCCTCATAGGAGTTTTGTTAGGATCAGAATAGGAATCCCTATGAGATATAATTAGATTATGAAAGGTGATCTCAGGAAATCAAGGGATTCTATCCCGAAAATCGACCCGTAAGTGTTCTACTCTAACTCAACACGGTCGGCCACCGGGTGCCCCATGGGTATCCAACTCATTCAGTCAAGTAACCCAACCCACTCGGGTCGAGTGGCTCTAGTAGGTGAGCCCGCATGATCTGACAAATTCTTTTCTTAGCCATCAAGCCACGTGTCTTCCAACGTCCCATGCAGGATTGTACTGCCATCATCTTCTTTATCTTTGGAACAGTCTTTCAATTCTCAGAGAAATATGTGCTGATATAGTTGGTGCTATATATGTTTGCCTTCACTCGGTCTGGGCTGAGCCACATAGTCCGTACTATGTCATAATAATTAGGTAGTCAGAGCTACACAACATGTGTTGTCTTCACGACCCATATCGTGGTAATAATACAGTGTGTGTTGTCTTCATGGTCTGTGCTATGGGAGTATAGTCAAGTAGTCAAGACTATTGTCATAGTCTATGCTATGCTTCGCAATCTGTATTGTGGAATGCCTTCATTCGTAATCAGGGTTACGCTTCATAGTCTGTGTTATGGAATAATTGTGCGCCCAGTAACACCGAGTAATTAATGCCAGTATTTCGAGCCACTGGTAATGCCAGCCGCTCAGTTAGGTCAAGGCCAAATTCAAGCAATCATATGCCTAATTCGCATGTTAGAAGAGACTTTAAAAAAATATATCATGAAACCCGAGCAACTCGAGTGACTCGAGTAAATCGAGTAGTTGGTTTGTGCCCTTCCAGCTTGAGCTTTCTTAGATTTGGTGCATGATCACACATTCTTCCTGTCGGTGAATACCTCGGATTCCCCATAAATGATCCGGCTTTTTGATTACTCGAGTGACTCGAATTCGAGCAACTCACTTGTTTGTATAAATTGGATCCTCCTTCATGCAGAAATCTCCATTTGTTTTACGTCATCAAGCATTATACATTCGAATTAGCTCGACATACTCGAGCCATATGACTAACTTAGGTAACTCGAGCAAGCCGTAGCTTTAGGCTTATTTTTCCCTTTTACTTGTGCCTTGTTCCTGCTTATTCTCCACAGGGGTAACCTTGAATTGATTGAATAACTTGGATACTAGCTCGAGCAACTTGGGTTACAATTGAGTTGTCATTTTTCCCTTACCATCTACAACCATAAATATCGGTTTGATTTGATTTGATTTAATCAGTTATCATTTGCATTACATGATTAGCCACTCTATATTGAAATTGATTAGATATAAATAATAATAATAATAATAATAATAATAATAATAATAACAACACAATCAACATATGCATAGTGAAAAAAATATCAATGTCAACTACCATTTCATTATTTAAAACAAAATTCACACTCTAACAATAATAATTAAAATAAAATTTTTAAGTAAATTTAACTGCTTAGTGTAGAATTAGTTATGCTGACTTATATTTTATAAATATTACTATACGGGTAAATGATAGGCTACAATTATATGTAAAACATATATAATTTTTTGATTGATGAATTGGTTTGAAATCTAACCCAAATTGCTAAATTCATAAATCATTCCAACTATTTTATTCATCGGTAATTTTTTACCATCCAAACCAAATCACTTAACTAAATAAATATATTTTTCCGTTTGGATCGGATTAAATCCGTTGAAAGGTTCGGTTTATCAAACTTTTTGTTAACCCGTAATTGTGGGGACCTCTCAAGGAGTTTTAAAAAATGAAAGGCTTCTCTCCGGTCTTTTATGGGGGACCGGTTTAGTTCGATTAATTTTTGGTTTAAAATAAATTTATTTTAATAATTTAAGTTATTTATTTTTAATATTTATAGTGTACATATTATTATTATAAAAATTAAGTTAATCGAATATCATTAACTGCCTTAATAAATCGCATTTATGTTAATAAAAATAAATTATAATGCCTATTTATTTTTTATTTTATTAATACAAATATAATTTGTTAATGCAGTTAACGATATTTAATCAATTTAATTTTATACAACGTACACTATGAATAATAAAATAAACAATTCAAATCATTAAAATATATTTATTTTAGATCAAAAAATAACCCAACTAGACTAATCCAATATCATGTGTGACTGGAGAGAAGGTAGACCCTTTTTAAAATACCATTGAATTTCCTTTCAAAGTTGTTGGCCAGATAGATTAATGATGCTGCTTAAATAAGAAAATTTCCTGAATTGGTGAATTTAGCTTATTAGTTATTGGCTTATTTGTAATTGTAGATTTTTCAATTTTAGTGATTTTTTTTATTATTTAATTAAATTATTATACTTTTTAAATTCCTATTATTGAGACGAGCTAAAAATGTATAAAATTTTGATCAAAGTATATAAAAAAAAGTTTAAAAAAGACAAAAATAAGCAAAAATAAACAAAAATAAGTCAATAAATCAAATTTTATTTTACTTAAATTAAAATAAACAAAAATAAACTAATAAGTAATTTTGCCCAAACAGAATCTATCCGTACGTGAGAGATTACTTCAAAGATTGATTAAAATTAGGAATAATTACACTGACTCCCCTGAAATTTCTAACAAAAATAGAAACTCTCTCATGTGATTTTAAAAACAACACTAACACCCCTCAGGTTTGATTTCAACATCAAATACACCCACCCATTAAAATTTTAACGAAAACTGTTACAAATCC
>JAOTRH010083444.1:0-17015 GCA_034768845.1 Heliamphora exappendiculata | reverse complement strand
ATATAAACCTTAACCCACACAATTTGTCTCTGCAGTTAGGGTTTTCACAAATCCTACAATTACGTAGTTAGGGTTTTTGAAGAACACGACGGTCGTAGCCCATACTACGTCGTGTCTCTTGCATTCAGAAATACAGCAGAATGCTTGAATTTAGGGCTTCAACTTGAAGTCTATAGCCGCGAAAATTTCTAGAGTAAAAGTTGTTGCAGTAACTGAAACTAATCCTACAAGATTTCATAAGGTATAACTCTAATATAACTTTAGGAGTATATACCGAATTTATTTTGATCGTTTGACATCAAAAAGTTTCAATCTGGAACCAATTTTGGTATTTGCCAGTCCAATTTTTTTGTGTGTGACTTAAATCATGTTCTTAATCAATGGATGTTGGCAGTTTGTCCCAACAATTGGTATTAGAGTCGTCTTTGAATATGAATTTGGTTTATTCGAAGGATTTGAGTAGTTTTAAATCTGTGCTAACTTTATTTTGGACACGATCTAATTTCGATTTTTATAGTCATTATATTATTGCATGTTTGATTGCATTGAATGTATTATTATATTGTCAAAAAACAATAATCTTTATAATAATAAAGATTTAATTTCTAAAGACCTTCCGATTTTTATAGTCATTATATTATTGCATGTTTGATTGCATTGAATGTATTATTATTATAAAGATTATTGTTTTTATAGTCATTATATTATAGATTGATTGTGAATTCTTCGAAAGTATAGAATTAATGTAAAAATTATTATTTTTTGATTTTTAATTTTTTTTTATGTAATAAAAAAAGGAAGGATATTGAAGAACAATAGCTAGCCGCCGCGCTATGTGGAACTTGGATGCCTTGATGATTCATTGGGATTCCAAAGCTTCATGGAATGGTCAAAGTGCTGGATATTCTTGTGAATGAACAATCATTGATTATCATGGAATTCAAAGTGGATTGCACTTGGAGATAATTTATCAAAGCTTTGTTTATGGGATCACAGTGCCACGTGTGATCTATAATCCTAGAATGTAATGAATGGTCCAAGAAAAATCAAATTGCGGCGTGAACTATGTCCAGAATAAATAATTCCATCAAGCTGCAAAATGGTGGACCGTGGAAGCGGTTAATTCAAGGGTTTTTTTAATTAAATTTTGATAATTTTTGTAAATTATTTTTTAAATAAAGTTGATTTAAAAAGATATTATTTATTATTTTTAAAAAGGTAGTGTTGACATAAAATGACAAATAATTAACACATTTAGCCATATTGAGTTGACTCCTTTCTCAAGTAAGTTGAATCTTCAGAATTCTTGAAGAAGAATATTTTGTGTCGACCTAAATTGATATTTGAATTGACACTTTAAGGTAAAGAATGCTTGAAACCTTCAAGTATGTCAACACTTTTGAGCAAATGAGTCGACACCTTAACATGTTTGCCTAAGATGTTTTCAGGTACTCCAAGTTGAGTCGATACAAAAGAACAAAATGAGTCGACACAAATAGAAATTTGAGTCGAAATCGAATTACTCTCCAGAACTCACTGAAGTCATTTGGAAATTTTGAGTCGACACCAAAGCAAAGATGAGTCAACACAAAACAACCATGACTTCCTTTAGATTTTTGAGTCGACACAAAATGTAACATGAGTCGACACAAAAAAATCGAGTCTTCCTGCAAATTTATGAGTTGACACAAAATACAATATCTGTCGACACAAAAAGTTTCTCTTAGAAAGTTGAAGTACTTGTCACGCCCCAAACTCCGGGTCACGTGAAACACCCATAAACAACCAAACATACACCTAACCCGAGAATACACTTTCAAAGTAAACCATACATGCATTGTATATAAACGCCAAACGGAATACATTACAAGGCCCCAACGCTGAGAAACATGTTGTAGCATGCATGATACAGATAGAAATAAAAAGGAAGACTATAACTCTTCCACCTCTCCAGCACCTCCAGATCAACCAGCGTGATCGGTATCTAAAGAAAAGCAAATCCCACACCGTGACCCAATGTTCAGCAGAAACTAGACAGGCATGCAGTATAAGCTAAACATGTTAGGAAAAACGAGGTGCAGTTTTAGACTCTGTTTCAAGCCTTGAAAACAGTTTTCACATGAAAACAAGAAAGCGAGGATACAAATCATCTTTTGACTCACTCATAGGAGCCCGAAAATAGTTAAAAAAGGGTTTTTAGATCGCGATTCACACGACTCTTAAAACAGTTTGAAAATTGGTCTATTCGTCTCATAATACAATACATGCAATCCATGATACATACAATCGGCCCTCACAGGCCGCAACCACAGTCCTAACACTGAGACAAAGATCCATACATAAACAAACACTCCTGGGATAAAATCGTTTACTATGGGGTAAAACCATAGACCAAACCACGGGATAAAATCGCATATTTTACCGTATGCCACGGGATAAAACCGCATGCCACGGGATAAGACTGCATACCAAGGGGTAACACCGTATACCACGGGATAAGACCATATACCACGGGATAACACCGTACACTATGGGTAACACCACATATTACAGGATAAAACTGAAATTAACGGGCTAACACCGAATACATACAACAGGATAATACTGAAACTACGGGATAACTCCGAGCATTCCTATACATAACCTAATCAAGATTTAAATGCATAAACATACCACATGCACCACACGAATGTTCCCGACAGATCCATCACGTCCATGCCTAATAAAACTCTAGGTTTTAAAGCATGCAACCACGTTACACATAACGATACCAAGCCATGTAATCAACTTACATATTTCATGCAAAATAAATCACAGTTATAAATGCATAAAGCCATCTATAAGCGCACATAGCCATATAATCTCAAATCGTGACATCACCCGTCACAAAACCCGACACGACATCACATGCCACACACCTGTCATTCGATACCCGAATGACCCAATCACAAATCGTGACCCGTCCACACACCGAGACAACCAACACCTAGACCTTCCTCCGATCGATTCTTACCAGAACCCAACCTTAAAATCGAACCACGAACCTACACGTCCCGAGTATAACCAACACGCACACAATTGTGCCACAACTCCCAAAATCTAACCATGCACGTCAACCCAAGGACGACATCTAAACAAAACCCCCGTGGCCACAACACGAACCCTAAACCACCACACGATCAACTGAATTCCAAAAGGAATCCATAGGTATTTGAATCAACTAATTCCCATAAATTAATCAATTGAATACCATAAGACGCCAATCGGAAACCAAAACCCAACCATCAAACCACCATCACACTACCCAGGAGTTCAGTCGACTGACCCAAGCCCCCAGTCGACAGAACAACACACTAAAAAATCACCAAAATGCCTCACGCATGGTTCAGTCGACTGAACCCCACAGTCCGGTCGACCAAACTCAAGATCTATGATCTAGTCGACTGAACCTATGAGTTCAGTCGATCGAACTCACCCAGAAACCATTTTTCAAGCTATAGGTCAGCCTTCCAAACCTCAGATCGAAGCCTCAAAACTCCCTTTTAACACCCTCAAACACACGTACACCCAGGCCTAATGCTAAGACCTCGAAAGAAACTCCCGACACCCGGTTTCATCCACGAAATTGACAAAAAATCAAATTTTCACCCAAAAACTCAACTGAACATAAACTCATATTTACAGCAAACCAATTGGTAAAAAGACACCCGATTACACATAGCACCCTTTTAAAATATACAGGTCTAGAATCCTACCTCGGTGAGTTCAAAACTCGATACCTCGATTCACGTGCAAAATTGAGTCTCGTCGAAATCAAAATCTAACTGGATGGTTGCGTAGCCCACCGTGCCAATAGAAAGGATCCGCTATTGGATCATTGAAAATCAAGCCCCAAGCCCCCAAGAACTTAGAGAGATGGCAGAGAAAAAACAAGAAGCTTGTTGGAGAAATTTTAAAAAATATCTTTACGAAAATATCTAACTCTAGATATTTATAGGCCTCCAAAATATATATTTTTTGAAATTTTTAAAATTCGCCCCACAACGGCCCACGGCCCCCGGGAACCTACCCCACATGCATATCTAAATCTAATCATGCATCAAAAGCAATAAAAACATGCTCAAACAAAAACACGTAACGCGCATTTGAAAACGCCGAAAAAGAAAACGGGTCAAGGTCTAACAACTTTACCCCCTTAAAGGAATTTTGTCCCCAAAATTCAGCTTAAGGTCCAACAACCAACCGTCGATCGCAATCGACACAGGCACACGAGATGGCTTGCCAAACCATTCCTAGGATATAATCAAACAAGGTCAGGCATCCTAAACAACGGCTAACTATCTCAAAGACATGAGATCTACAACTCACCCCAACCTCACATTATCATCAACCGCTGCCTCAACAACACAGCACCCACAGAATCTATCACCAACTCCTATGCGGATGTAACAAAAAAATTGGCCCAAAGTCAGCATACTTAAAAGGTACCTCTACTCGCTGAAGGTATATCTGCATCATCCTTCACAACTGGTGCCCTAGAAGCTATGAGGGAATACGCTCGGGGTAATCCCACTCTGTCCTATCCACCAGAACTCGGCACTGTCGGTTGCCGCACTGACTGAACTGATGTACTCCCACCTGCCATCCGAGAAGTTTGAACTGCAGGATACTACTGTCGTTCCTACACAAATGAACCCGCTAGCGTACCCACCATGCTCGGCGCATCCTCCCTCTGAGGACAAGTCATGCGGATGTGTCCAGTCTAACCACATCTGTAACAAACCGACAACTCCGTCCCCTGCGACTAATCCTGTATGGAACTCTGAGCCTGCCGCAACTACGGGTCCTGAGACTGCCTCGACTGCGGGCAATCTGGTACACGATGCCCCAACTATCCGCATCGATAACATCTGACCTCCCTCTTCTCTGGCCTCCCTGACGAAGCCACTGATGGTGATGGTGCAGAGAACTGCTATGATCTAGAAGGATGAAAACTGTAACCAGAGGACCTCTACATCTTGTTGGAACGCCCAGCTGTCTGCGCCTCTGCTCTGCCCTCCATAGATGCTCGGATCTCAATCATGGTGTTCTCCACCCTCGCTGCTGCCTCCATCAACTCCATGAACACACGAATCCCCATCGCTACCACACACTCTCTGATCACTGGTCTCAGACCCCGCTCAAACCTCATAGAACGCAGCTCGTCTGTGCTCACCAACTCAGGTGCAAACTGGGACAAGCACGTGAACCTGGACTCATATTGCATGACGTCCATCGCCCCCTAGGTAAGAGTGTAAAACTCCCTGTACAAATCTCTCATCGAAGCTGGGAAGTATTTCTCTAGAAATACTCCTGTAAAAGCTGCCCAAGTAACTCCTGCAATAGCCTTGGCATATTTCCACCAAGCGTGAGCAGCACCCCTCAGCTGAAAGGTAGCAAAAGAAACCCGTAACTCATCCTCCACAATCTGCAGTGTGTCAAGGATCCGTGTCACCAACTCCAGCCACTCCGTCGCCACAATAGGATCAGGGTCTCTAGAAAAGTTAGGTGGATCCATGCGCCTAAACTCCCGCATTGCCACTGTAGCCCTCGCCTCAGGCACACTCTCCCTAACAGTCTCACCTCTAGAGGTCTCAACCAGCTGCTGGATAGAGCCAACCAGCACACGCAACAACTCCGTCGCATCCATCGATCCCAAGCGAGCATTGGCATCCCCAACATCAGGGATAGGAACATCCCCTTAGCCATCAGCATGGCCACGGCCTCGACCACGGTCTCGCCCTCGTCTTGCAAACATCACGTCTATATGAAAGCAAAATAATACATAAGACACAGCACATGAACATAAATGCTAAACACCTAGCATGCTAACACATAGCCACATTGGTTCATGCTAAACAAAACCCACATACTGAGGAGAACCAACAAGAATAACACGTCTATTTGGATAACCTACTCAGATTCTCTGCTAGAAATCACGTCAGCTAAACATGTTTCTAACTTGGCCCCCAAGTTTGTTAATCCAAATGCCCAAAGGTAGGATTATCACTAATAAGATTCAACCCCCATGCTCACATTACACATCATTCACATATGACCCGCATGCTATCACGTTCATGTTATCAAAACATCTAAACACATGCAGTCAAGCACACACAATCAACCTCACATGGTGATGCAACCTCTTTCCATGGCTCTTAGGTATTCGAACCCAGAGCTCTAATACCAAGTTATCACGCCCCAAACTCCAGCCCACGTGAAATACCCATAAACAACTAAATATACACCCAACCCGAAAATACACTCTCAAAGTAAACCACACATGCATTGTATATAAACGCCAAACGGCATACATTACAAAGCCCCAATGCCGAGAAACATGTTGTAGCATACATGATACAGATAGAAACAAAAAGAAAGACTATAACTCTTTCACCTTTCCACCACCTCCAGATCAACTAGCATGATCGGTACCTGAAGAAAAGCAAATCCAACACCGTGAGCCAAGTCTTAACAGAAACTAGACAGGCATGCAGTATAAGTTAAACATGCTAGGAAAAATGAGGTACAGTTTTAGACCCTTTTTCAAGCCTTGAAATAGTTTTCACATGCAAACGGAAAAGCGAAGATACAAACCATCTTTTAACTCACTCACAGGAGCCCGACAATAGTTGAAAAAGGGTTTTTAGATCGCGATTTACATGACTCTTAAAATAGTTTCAAAATTAGTCTATCCGTCCCATAATATAATACATGCAATCCATGATACATACAATCGGCCCTCACAGGTCGCAACTATAGTCCTAACACTGAGACAAAGATATATACATAAACATACACTCCAGGGATAAAATCGTATACTATGGGTAAAACCATAGACCAAACCACGGGATAAAATCGCATACTTTACCGTAAGCCACATGATGGAACCGCCGAATATGGATTATACCACGGGATAAAGCCGCATGTTACGGGATAAGACCACATACCAT
This sequence comes from Heliamphora exappendiculata, assembly GCA_034768845.1. Lineage (NCBI taxonomy): Eukaryota > Viridiplantae > Streptophyta > Magnoliopsida > Ericales > Sarraceniaceae > Heliamphora > Heliamphora exappendiculata. The sequence continues at coordinate 10,023 of JAOTRH010083444.1, read as the reverse complement.
GTGGTAACACTGTATACCACGGGATAAGATCGCATACCACAGCATAACACCGTACACCACGGGATATCACCGCATAATACAGGATAAAATTGAAATTAATGGGGTAACACCGAATACATACAACAGGATAATGATGAAACTACGGGATAACACCGAGCATTCCTATGCATAAGCTAATCAGGATTTAAATGCATAGACATACCACATGCACCACACGCATGTTCTGCACATATCCATCACATCCATGCCTAATAAAACTCTGGGTTTTAAAGCATGCAACCATGTTACACATAACGATACCAAACCATGTATTCAACTTACATATTCCATGCAAAATAAATCACAGTTATAAATGCATAAAGCCAGTTATAAGCGCACATAGCCATATAACCTCAAACCGTGAAATCACCCGTCACAAAACTCGACACGACATCACATGCCACACACCGTCATCCGATACCCGAACGACCCATCCAAAAATCATGACCCGTCCACAGACCGGGACAACCAACACCTAGAACTTCCTCCAATCGATTCTTACAAAAACCCAACCTTAAAACCGAACCACGAACCTACACGTCCTGAGCATAACCAACACGCACACAACCGTACCACAACTCCCAAAATCTAACCATGCACGTCAACCCAAGGATGACATCTAAACAAAACACCCGTGGCCACAACACGAACCCCAAACCACCACACGATCAACCGAATTCCAAAAGGAATCCACAAGTATTTGTATCAACTAATTCCCATAAATTAATCAATTGAATACCATAGAACGCCAATCGAAAATCAAAACCCAACCATCGAACCACCATCACACTGCCCAGGAGTTCAGTCGACTGACCCAAGCCCCCAGTCGACTGAACAACACACTGGAAAACCACCAAAATGCCTCACGCATGGTTCAGTCGACCGAACCCCACGGTTCAGTCGACCGAACTCAAGAACTATGATCTAGTCGACTGAACCTATGAGTTCAGTCGACTGAACTCACCCAGAAACCATTTTTTAAGCTACGGGTCAACCTTCCAAATCTCAAATCAAAGCCTCGAACCTCCCTTTATAACACCCTTAAACATACGTACACCCAGGCCGAACGCTAAGACCTCAAAAGAAACTCCCAACACGTAATTTCATCCACGAAATCGACCCAAAATTAGTTTTTCACCCAAAAATCCAACTAAACATAAACTCAGATCTACAGCAAACTAACCGGTAAAAAGACACCCGATTACACGTAGCACCCTTATAAAACATACAGGTCTAGAATCCTACCTCGGTGAGTTTAAAACTCGATGCCTCGATCCACGTGAAAAATTGAGCCTCGTCAAAATCAAAATCTGACCGGATGGTTGCGTAGCCCACCGTGCCAATAGCAAGAATCCACTGTTGGAGAAGTTCTGAAAAATATCTTTATGAAAATATCTAACTCTAGATATTTATTGGCCTCCAAAATATCTTTTTTTTGAAATTTTTGAAATTCACCCCATAACGGCCCACAGCCCTCGGGAACCTACCCCGCATGCATATCTAAGCCCGATCATGCATCAAAAGCAGTAAAGACATGCTCAAACGAAAACACGTAACGCACGTTCGAAAACGCCAAAAAAGAAAACGGGTTAGGGTTTCATAGTATTAAACAAGTCGATACCAAATGATTTTGAGTTGACACCATTGTGTGGGTGAAAATGATGCCGAAATTAGTGTCGACACCAATGAAGAAATGAGTTGACCCATTCACTTGAAGAACCAAGCCCTAGAAGATTTGCATCGACCCAAAATAGATTTGAGTTGGCACTTGTGGTGGAATTTCAAATTTGGCGCCAGGTTCTACGGTTAGATTTTTGCTTTTAATACTTTTACCTACCTCCGATGGTCATGGATCCTCAAGAGGCTATATAAAGGGTTACTTCTCAGACATTTAAAGAACAGGAGCTTCAATTCTACTGTTCTATTGCTTGAATTAAATATCAAACTCTCAAGTTTTCATTTATTGCTCAACTCCAGCTCTTGATTTCTCATCTCTTTACTTCTCATTTATTGCTAGTCATTTGTAAAGAGAGTGAGTGAAAATCTCATTAAATACTTCATTTATTATATTTAAGGGTGAGTCATCATTGATCCTTTGAGTAAGTAGTACTCTTCAAAGAAGAGCTCAAGAGTGATTAGAAGAAAACATGGGTTGCTTTCGTAGGATCATCTTAAGGCTGTTGTAAGGTTTTTGAATATGTTCGTAAACATTCATGTCATAGTTGATATTCTCAAGGGGAGTCTTGAGGAGTCGACATAAGACTGGAAGAAGTCGAACCACTATTGCTCTTGGTATCGAATTTTATTTTTCTCTCCCTTATCTCTTTAATATTCTCATTACTTTATTGCTTGTTATATTTTCTATATTTGTCTGAGATATTAAAAGATTTTTAAATTTTTTTAAAAATAATTATTATTCTTTTTAGACCCAATTCACCCTCCTCTTGGGTTGCCTAGACTAATAGAAGCACTTTGAACCATGATATGGTTTGGACCATTGATCAACATTAGCAAAGCTAGAATGCATGAACTAGCGGCACAACAAGGAAATAACATGCAGTGCCGAGAAACCAGGCACAGCGGCACGGCCAGGCGCGGTGACAAGCGGTGGTGGTGGTGATGCAGCCTCAGTGGCGGGGGTTCAGTTTCAGTCTTACAGGATCTGTAGGGTTTAGAGTTGTACCTACAGCAGAAGTCTAGAGTTCTGTTTCTGATAGGGCTACTTGATGAACAGGGATTTCTTAATAAAAAAAATTTATGTTTAGACCATAAAAATCGGGACATTTATGCTTTTATTTATTTATATTAATTTAAATGCGTGAATGTATGCTTAATTAATTCGGTTAACTTGATTTTAATTTTTTTTAAAAGAAAATTTTGGCATTTTATTTATTAGAAAATAACATGTTTAAATATGAATTTTTATTAAATAAGAGATCTTGAATAAACATGAAAATTAATTTTAAATTTTGAATTAATTAAAAAAAAGTTTAATTTGACTAAATCATATTTTTTTTAAAATGTGTAACTATATAATAAAATAAAATTCCAGGTTTTGTTTAAAATTAATTTTTTAAATAGTTACAATTAAGTTTTAAAGTAATTAGAATTTGAAATATTTTATTTGTTACACATTAAACAAAAAAAGATAGTTCTATAAATCGAAATCTTTTAGAACGTGTAGTTTTTTGAAATTAATAAATTTATTTTAATTAATCAGTTTTTATAACTCTCAAAAAATATTTTAAAAAATTAAGTGGGAGAGAAAATTTGTTCACAAATAAATTTCGTGGTCTCCATCACTAGTTTATAGGTGATGTAATTAATTATGGAATTATCGGTATGAGCCTCCTTTTGGAATAATTCTGAATAATCATTAGTGTGAATCAGTTCTCTATATGAAGAGTTCATTGTGAAGCGAATGATTCGGGATTAAATGGTGGTTAACATTTAGTTATAAACAATAGTATCATCTCCATCCGAGTCACAACTATTATTTATAAGATCAAAACTAGATCAGTTAATTAATTTTATTTGGCATAATCTGTTACCTAGATAATAAAATTAATAGGAAGTAGTCTGTCCGGACAAATGCTAAATAGTAGACAACTTTCTCATCAAGGCATGCTATTCACGGTGTGCTGGGTTGCTGGTGAATTTTTTTTTAAATGGTAGAGAGAGCCTATTTTAAAATAAAATTCAAAATTATTGCTCATCGTAATTAATGTTTTTTAATTATGTGATTCTCAAGATAAAATGACTTTTAATTCTCTCGCAACAATACTCAAAGAAAACAAATTAAGGAGTCCGAATTATGTTGACTGAAAAAGAAATTTGGATATTGTTTTAACTGCTGAGGATTATAAGTTTGTGTTAACTAAGATTTGTCCACCAGTACTTGATGAGGGGGCGACCGAATAGAAAATTCAGGCTTATCAGAAGTGGCAGAAGGCAGACTAGATGACTCGTTGTTACATTTTGACTTCTATGTCAAATGTACTACAACATCAGCATTAGCCTATGTCTAGTGCCTATGACATGATTATGAACCTGAAAAAAATGTTTGAGGATCAAAATTGTGCAGCCAGACAGGTAGACATGAAGTCTCTGATGAACATAAACATTACGGAAGGCACTCCAGTTCTAAAAATGAACAGTCTTCTAAATGAACTAGAGATCCTTGGAGCTGAGATTGACGAGGAAACCCAGGTCGATATCATACTCTATTCGCTGCTTGATAGCTTTAAGCAGTTCTGCCTAAATTCTACTATAAACAAACTCAATTTTTTCCTAGCAAAACTACTCAAAAAATTTCAAGCAGCTGAAGGTGTTCTTAGGAGGCCAGGTAATCTATTTGTTGCTAAAAAAATGTTATTCCTCTAAGCCGCAAGGCAAGAAGAAGAAAAAGGTTCAGAAATAGGGAGGCATACGTCCAAAAGTAGCTAACGGGCTTAAAGTTGGGGCAAAAAAGTCAAAAAAAAATATTTTCACTGTAACCAGACAAGGTATTTGAGGAAGCAGTGCCTAGTGTTTCTCATCAAGCAAAACAAATAAGGTAATTTCTATTCACTGGTTGTTGAAACATGTTTAAAGGTATTATCTACCAGTACTTGGTGTGTAGATACGAGAGCTACTAATCATATTTGCAACCCTTTGTAGGGACTTCAGGTAATTAGAAAGCTCAGTAATGGGGAGATATACCTACACATGGGCAATAATATTAGGGTGGCAACAGTTGTAATAGGAGATGTCACTCTTTCTTTTAGTAGAGATAAAATTTTAACTTGAAAAGATTGTCTTTATACACTTTCCATTAGAAAGAATTTAATTTCGATTTTTAATTTGATTAAGAATAAATATTCAGTTTATTTTAATGAGTCCGTTGTTATTAAGGAAAATAAATATTTTATTTATCCTGGTACATTGGTGGATAATCTGTATGTTAGATCTCCTATCTCTTCTACACTGTAATTAAATGATTTGAATAATACATTTAATTTACCAACTAAAAGAAATGAACCTTCTTTAATGAACCAAACATATCTTTGGCACTTACGTCTAGGTCATATTAATTTAAAAATAATAAATAGACTGATTGAAGATGGACCTTTAGGTTTATTAGAAGTTGACACACTTTTAGTCTGTGAATCCTACTTAGAGGGTAAAATGATCAAGAGGCTATTTTTGACAAAAGACTATAGAGCTAAAGAACCGTTTGAACTGGTTTACTCTGACTTATGTGAACCTATAACTATCCGGGTTAAAGGAGACTTTGAGTACTTTGTCATTTTCATTGATGATTACTCAAAGTATAGATTAGTTTATTTGATGCACTATAAGTTTGAATGTTTTGAGAAATTCAAAACAAAAACGAAGAAGCGTCTGGGTAAATGTATCAAGTCACTATGATTCGACCGTGATGGCAAGTACCTCTTTGGAGAATTTAGAGACTATTTGTCAGCAGAAAAGATTACATCCCAGTTGACTGTACTGGAAACTCCACGGCAGAATGGTGTAGCTAAAAAAAGAAATAGGACTCTTATGAAGATGGTAAGGTCAATGATGATTTATTCGAATTTATTCGATTTATTTTGGGGATTTGTATTAGAGACAACAGCTTACATTTTGAACTTGGTATCTTCTAAGTCATTACCTTCTACTCTCACAGAATTATGGACCGGGTGCAAGCCTAGTCTGAGATATATTCGGCTTTGGGGGTGTCCAGTACATGTGTAGAAAGGGAACACGGGTAAGTTAGAATCGAGAACGAAAGTTTATTTCTTTATTGGGAATCCCAAAGGAACGAATGGTGGTTTGTTTTAAAATCCTATGGATCAAAAGGTCATTGTTAATACCAATGCCCGATTCTTGAAAGAGGATTATGTTAGAGGCAAAACTGTCAGGATCATTGTTTTTGTAAACGATTTTCGATAAAAAATAACTGAACGGGCAATCGCCAAAATGGGCTCCAAATAAAACTTTTGATGTCGAACAATCATAATAAAACCCGTGCCACCACAGTTAATTTAGAAGAATACCTTTTTGGTCGATTCTCCAACTACGATTTTTGATTCCGAGTTGAAGCTCCCGTCAGACCTTCTACTGTATTCTCTTATGCGATTCCTGAACATAGTGTGGGCTACGATCCTTCGAGAACTTGTACCGGCAATACCTGCTCAGCTTTAGTCTTGAAGACAAGTTATGAATATGGTTCAGCCTATCTGCATATTTATAAGGCTACAACGGGGACCTATTGAATAATTATGATAAAATTTTTTAGTATAACCTAGATACGTATCTAGCGATTTTCGCAATTAAGAAAACCTCTCAACGGTATCTGTAATTATAAAAATCTTGCAGCAGTTTTTGTAATTTCTATGAAATACTAAATTACAGTTCACACCACTAAAGAATTGTAATTGCACTCTAAGCTATAATTTCAATACCTTCTTGCGTTGAGCTCCTGTTATTAAATGCTTAACTCATCTCACCACATTAAGATTTTCGATATCTGTTAATTAAATTTCATTATTGATAATTTAATTTAATCAGTTTATTAAAATTTCTTAAGCCCTTCTGCTTAACTTATTTGACCACCAGATAATTAAATTTACCTGTAAGGTTTGACCTGGTCAAAACTTATAAGCTTCTTTAAAGAGATATTATCAATCTCGATCATTCAAGACGTGGATTCCGTCAATAATAAATATTCATCATATAAATAATACCGCTATTTAATTCACCAGAAATATAGAACCATATAAGATCGCACCTTCTGATAAATCAAAATAACAAATATTAAATATACGCAAATCAATAATTATTTTAAGACTAAGAGCATAAGCACTCTCGTAATAACCTTGGGGAGTAAATTAATTTATATAGTCAGTATAAAATTAATTACTCTAATGTGTCTCGTTTAATACACACAAAGTATTCTAGCACAGAGAGTCAGAACAATAGATGCCGCTATTATCTGTTCATCGTAACCAAGATAGGCCTACTAAATCTCTGTGCTACAGTCGTACTGATAGTATGTCTATTTCCATCTAAATTGTGAACAAATACTTATATTTTGTAAGGACCTAAAATCTGGTCTTCTGTATGTAAATCGTACTCTACACACCAGATTAAATACTGTAGAGAATAAAAGACATCCATGCATAACATTAAAGAAATGATATTGCATACATTGTTCGTTAAGATTCTCATAAAATAAAAAAAGTAATTTTACTAAAATAAAGTTAATTACTAAAACCAAAATAAAACCATGATTTTTAGTATACAACTCTAACAATCTCTCACTTATACTCAAAACTATACTGTCATACATTTGATTGCCATGCTCTCTACATGACTATCAAATGTCTTAGCCGGTAAGCTCTTTGTAAAATGATCTATAAGGTTGTCTCTTGATACAATCTTGGTCACAGCAATATCACCCCTCTGTACAATATCTCGTATCAGATGATACTTACGCTCAATGTGCTTTCTTTTCTTGTGAATTCTTGGTTCTTTCGAGTTTGCAACCGCTCCACTATTATCACAATAAAGTGTAATTGCTCACTGAATTGAAGGGACCACGTCTAAATCCAACAGGAAGTTCCTGAGCCAAACAACCTCATTGGATGCTTTAGGAGCTGCCAAGTACTCGGCCTCCACAGTGGAATCAACAATACAGGACTGCTTAATACTCCTCCAACTAATAGGTCCACCTCCCAAGGTAAACACATATCCTGAGGTAGATTTACGAAAAATTTTGTCTGACTGAAAATCTAAGTCTGTGTACCCTAAAGGTACTACTAGACTGTCTGCTAGGTAAATAAACATATAATCCTTAGTCCTTTTTAGGTACTTGATTATATTTTTTATCGTAATTCAATGCTCATGCCCAAGGTTAGACTGATATTTGCTAACCATGCCAATAACAAAGCAAATGTCAGATCTATTGTAAAGCATAGCATACATTAGGCTTCAAACCTCTGAAGCATAAGGAACCACCTTCATCTTCTCTATCCCATTAGGTGTCTTAGGACATGGATCCTTGGATAGAGTGATTCCATACTTGAAATGGAGAAACCCTTTCTTGAAATCCTACATGCTAAAACGAGTAAGGATATCATTGATATACTTTGCTTGTGATTAGCCCAACATTCTTTATTTTTGACCTTGCACAAGCTTGATCCCTAGGATGTGACTGGCTTCTCGCAAGTTCTTCATATCGAACTATCCTAATATCCATACTTTTACCGTAGATAATGCTCCCACATCATTTTCGATGAGCAAGATATCATCTATAGAAAGTACTAAAAAGATCACCACACTTCTGTCACGCTTCTATCACGCTTCTTGTACACACAAAACTCATCTAGACTTTGATCAAAATTATAAGACTTTATTGCTTGATTAAATTGAGTATTCGAAGATCTCGATGTCTGCTTAAGTCCATAAATAGATCCCTTAAGCTTGTATAATATGTGCTCCTGGCCCTTTGCTATGAAACCGTCTAGTTGTACCATATACATACACTCGTCAAAACTTTTGTTAAGAAAAGCTGTCTTGACATCTATTTATCAAATTTTGTAAATGAAATGAGCAGCAATAGATAAGAGAATCTAGACAAACTTAAGTATGGCTACTGGCGGAAAGCTTTTCTCATAATCAATCCCTTCTTTTTGAGTAAAACCTTTTACAACAAGCCTAACTTTGAAGGAATCAACCTTCCCATTTGCTCCTCTCTTTCTCTTGTAGATCGACTTGCATCTAATAGATTTTATCCCTTCGGATGATTCCATAAGTTCCCAAATCTGATTGGAATATAAAGATTTCATCTACGAATTTATAGTCTTTTGCCAAAGATTTATATCTATGTCTTGAAGTGCTTCATTGTAGTTACAAGGTTTGGAATCCAGTTTTGTCGGGATTTTGTCAAAAGACTCTCCCAAGAACATATACCGATCAGGTTGATGAACAATCATCCCACTACAATGAGGCACTACCTATGTCTCTATACTAGTAATAACACGTTATACGAAATCTGAACCTTGTGCATCAGCACCCTATTCATGATTTGCACATGTCCTGATAATCCTCCCACTAGGACGAGGCAATGGGATATAAGTGACTTGTGATTTTTGTTCTGTTCTACTAGTATTTCCTCTTAGTTCTTTCATAACAATAGTACTATTGGGCATGTAGTCCATAATATAATCTTCTTTCAAGAATCAGGCATTGGTGCTAACAATGACCTTCTGATTCTTAAGATTATAAAGCAGACCACTGTTCCTTCCCTTGGAATACCGCACAAAGAAATAGACTTTTGTCCTCAGTTCTAACTTGCCCGCGTTCCCTTTCAACACGTGTTGGACACTCCCAAATTCAAATATGTTCCAGACTCAGCTTATGCCCGGTCCACAATTCTATGAGAGTAGAAGGTACTGACTTAGAAGGTACCAAATTTAGAATGTAAATCGATGTCTCTAATGTGAGTCCCCAAAATGAATCGGGTAAATTTGAATAACTCATCATAGACCTTACTATCTCCATTGTTGGGAATGTATACTGAAAAGTCATGCTTTTTATGTATTTTATTCTGGATCCCTAGCTTATTAATGAGAAACATTTGAGATGGTTTTGCATTTATGGTTTCATATTTATATTTGTGATGTAAGAATGCATAGTCTGTATATTCTATTCAGTATTTGACTCGGTGCGTTCTGCACGAAAGATCGGGTCATAGGTTCTGACAGATTATACAGGTAGTCTCATAATCGCAATGGACCCGGACATTCCATTGGTACGATTGTAGTACATCGTTTAAGTAACTGGTCTTAGCTAGGTCGAACAAATCGAATTCAAGTTTTGGAAATTCGATGTTCGAGCTCCATGTGTTAGTATACTTGGAGTATATTGAGCAGGATCAATGGGATGATCGATTCTATACTGACTATATGAATTAATTCACATCCCGTATTATCATGTATT
>JAOTRH010083433.1:0-17016 GCA_034768845.1 Heliamphora exappendiculata | reverse complement strand
AAACTAATAAATTATTAGTTATAAACTTATATAATATAATAAACTTTAAGTTTATAAATTTTAAGTTAATATATTAAGTACTACTAATAATGTACTAAACTAACATTATATTATAAATTTATAAATTAAATAACTATAAAAATAAAAAAAATACAAATTAAAAAAAAAATCCAAAAAAATCCAAGACCCGCCCAAAGCTTGGACCCAAGGCCCGAGCCTAGGATGCCTAGGGCCTAGACCGATCCTCGAACAAAAAAACCTCGTTCGACCTGAAGATTTGACACAAGTCTACTGGACCCGGGCCAGACTTGGTTTACCCGTACCACGGCTGGGCCGGACCAAAATTATACTCTCAAAACTACACCGTACATGGTACTCCTTGAAATTAAAGAATGATAGATGCTTTTGTCAACCAAAAATTAGGTAGCTGGTGTTATTTGGAATGGACATAAATCTGTATCATTATTGTTGTTCAGTAGTAGGAAAGAGATAAACCTTACTAATTGTGAGGAATTTTTTGAATGATGATGTAAAAGTTTAATGAGCACAATTATTAGTGGCAACCATTTTCCAAGTTTGATAAGGATCCTATTAATTGTTAATGAAAGGAACATTACCTAGGTTGAAGGAAGGGAAATAATAGTGCCACACACCAACATATTTCTCTAATCCCCATCATATGTTGTAAAAAGACCTAAATGCCCTTGGAATAGAGAAGTACTGGCACCAACATGTTTTTGTGTGGCACTAGCAGCATCCTTGAAGAAAATACCATTTCTACCCCCCCCCCTCTCAAAAAGTAACTCAGCAGCTGACCAGCCAATTATGATCCTTGTGCCTTGTGAATTTTACCTACCTATATTTTTCTTGTTCTTGATTTGGTTCAAGATTTGCTTTTCAAAACTCTGATTTGAAAGATATATGAGTCTAAATACCTTTCAATCCATGTGTTTGAATTTATGGCCTCTTAGACATGAGCTGGCTTTTCGTGATACACTTAGTGCTCGTTTGGCTACAGCGTAAGTTGGCTTAAAGACAACTTTTTAATTTTTGGCTTAAAACCTAAAAAATTAAAAAGTTTTGTTTTTCAACTCAACGGCTATTAGACTTTTTTGCATTTTAAATAATTTTTTTATATTTTTAAAAAGTACCATAACTTTTATTTATACATCTATTTTTTACAAAAATTATATTTTTAAAATCTACTCGTCAAAATCTATTAAACAAGATCTATATTGAATATAAATTATTTAAAAATAAATTTTTAAAAATTATAACAATTTTAAGTAAAATTTTTTACCTTTTGACTTAAAACTATTTTAAGTATTTAGCATAAAAGTTACATATTTCTCAATCAAATAAATTTTTTATTTTTTTTATTTTTGGCTTAAATTGGCTTAAAGACAAATTGTCAAACAAACTCTTAAGAAAAAGTATGGAATTATATATATTATGAATGTTTAGGATATGACATAGTATTAAATCAGAAAATATGAAGTAATGGTGGGGGATATGCACTAGTACATATTTTACCACTTGGGAAGGATATAATATCGCAAGTAAGGGTGCAATATGTACCACTTGGGAAGGATATAATATCGCAAGTAAAGGTGCACGTGGTTTGGATTTGATCGATTTTTTAATAAATTAAGAATTGAATTATTGAAAACGGTTTTAAATTTTTTGAAATCGTGTCTAAATCGTTCAAGTAACAGAACTGAACCGGAACTGATCCGTTGCCATAGATTGGAAATAGTTCGATTAATAATTTTAACTAAAATTCAGTAAAATACATTTTCAACCAAAATAAATATATTTTGATGATTTAAACTGTTTATTTTATTATTCTTAATTTAGATATTATTATTATACAAAATCAAATTAATTGAATATTCTTAATTACAAAAAAAAATCACATTTGTGATAATAAAATGAATAATAAAATAGACATTACAATTTATTTTTATTAACGCAAATGTGATTTGTTAAGGCAGTTAACGATATTTGATCAATTTAATTTTTTAGAATAATAATATATAAACTAATAACAATAAAATAAACGGTTCAGATTATCAACATATATATATATATATAAAGATTTTAATATGAAGTAAGACCGGTCCGGTTCGATTTGGAACCGTAAAATTAAATTAGAACCGAAAATTGAACCGTTCAAAATGATTTTTAGAAATTTTAATTTGGAACTGAACTGTGACAAATAAAAACCGAATTGGACCATACAAATCGGATTGAACAGGACTGAATCGGATCGAATTATTGATTAAATTGATTTGTTATGCTGCCCTAATCGCGAGAGATGTTATATCGGAAGCTTATACAAAATAAACAAGGGATACAAGAAAAAGTAGACAATTCAGCTACCGACAATGCGAGACGTAAAAAACATATTGCGACGCACATATTTATATACTCTCTTATATCCTGTCAAAGGGCCATATACCCCAAACAAACTATTACACTTACACTCTGTTTGGTTTAGTTTTTTTGTGACTTTTTTTGTAATTTTTTGTTTGTTTTTGTTTGAATTTTTTTGATTTTTTAAGTTAATTTTTTTACTTTATCAATTCATCATCATAAAATAAATCTAAAATTACAACTGTTTTAAAAGAAATTTAAAAAAATTTACTAAAAATTTAAAAAAGCCACATAAAAATCTTAAAATGATTTTTTTCATCTTATCTGAATTTTATTTAAAAAAAATTTTGGTCAATTTTTTTTACTTTTGTGGGTTTTTATATTAGAAGTACTTTTACTGATACATATTCATAAATACAGAAAAGACATGTAAAAACCATTAATTCATAAAACACAGGAAATGAAGAAAATTATATATACATATAAACGAATTAATTGTTCTTTATCTTAACATTGTTATTTGAGAATCCTACCCATAACCTATTTTAGAAACATCAATTTTTACCGTTTTAAATGCAATAAAAATAGGTAAGCATATACATGATAAATGCTTGGCATGTTATTTAATTTTTAAACAGCTTTCGTGTATTATAGAGTCCATGATTTTGGATTTTTTCTTAATATTTTGATATATTATGTTTTTGTATCTTTATATAGATTTTTATAAAATTCTGATATATCATTTAAATTTTTTAAAAATCGTTGTAATTGAGTTTTATTTGTAATTTTATTGAAAAATTTATTAGCAAATTCAATAGAATCTATAGATGTGTATATATATATATATATATAATGAAGAATGGGAAACGTGTATTAATTACCTGGGAGAAGACGATATAGAGACACAAGAGTTTGACGAACGCAGATGCAAGTCTGATGGGTGTGAAAATCCAATTGTTGGACCATCTTTGGAGGATCTTCTCTCTCTTCTCCAGGGGTAATTTTGAGAATTTGGTGATGAATGGCCATTCACTACCAAAACAGAGAGAACCACAGAGCAGTAAAGTCCCCAGCCTTGTGGACAGAATTAGTAAAATCAACCTCATCAACATCACACCTTCAAAGTATCCTTTTACCACTATGGCCTCAGCAACCTGTTCCCATTCCAAACAAATGTTTTGTTTTTCCTTTTTTTTTTTTTTTCAAATAATAAAATAATAATAATAATAATAATAATAAAAACAAAAACAGTTACCGGGTAAAGCTGCTCTTAAGACTCACTTTTCTCTCGAGATTCCTTGGATAGCGTTTGGTTCAATAAAATGATTTTGTGACAATTTCTTGGTATTTTTTGCATTAGAATGCCGATTCTATTAAATGGGGAATAAACGAATAGTGATTACATTTGCAATTGATTATATTTTATCATTTTTTGGCTATCCAAATACAAGAACTTAGTATTCCCACCAATTATTATTTCATTCGAGTGTTCGCTCCAATCAACCAAACATAATGTTTGTATTTTATTTTGTAGACTCAAAATGCCGCCACGACGATAACCAGAGCAGTTCATTTCTTAAATCATGTAAAGAAAAATTATAAATTTAACTTGATCGGACATTAACAACTTTACGGACAAAATGCATTTTATTTGACAAAATCGATAATTTAAGTTTAAAATAGACTGTTTAAGTTTAAATAGTATAATTTGCCCAGATAACATCCTCTGCAAGATTTATCAGATAAATAGTTTAAATCATCGTTGCGTGTTCATTTCGAACATACAAAATAGAGTTTTAGGGAGTTTTGAGAGAGAGAGAGAGAGGAGTCTTGAAGAAAACTTAACCCCGGTGATAGATACATAAAAGCGCATAGAGAGAGAGAGACCTCTTGAGGGGGAGAGAGAGAGAGAGAGAGAGAGAGAGAGAGACCTCTTGAGGGATAGAATGGTCAGAACCAGAAACTTTGTGAAGGAATTGAATGGCCTTGTTGGTTTGGGCTTCTTTCTCAGTGACTTGTAGGGAATTCAGTGGAAGAGGTGGCAAGAAAGTCTCACAAACACTAGCCAATGACTCCATCTCAGCTGCTGAGAACCCATGACTGTACTTTTTTTCTCTCCTCCCACCCTTCAACAATGGATGACAGGATCTCTCCATCTCTCTCTCTCTCTCTCTCTCTCTCTCTCTCTAAAATTGTTAATTATGGACTTTTGTAAGCTCACAAGGAATGACTATTTGTAAGTCTGAAAAGTTAAAAAGTGGCCTTTTTGTATACACTGCAGGACAGGCTTAGCCAAAGAATTCATATCTTCCCATTTGAAGCCTTCGTACGTGTCCTATTTGTCTCCACATTTAAATTGAAATTTTGATTTATTTATTTTTAGTATTTGAAGGTATTGGGACTAATCTTTTTATTTTTTAATTGATTATGAAATAGGCCCTAAATCGAAATATATTTTTAACCTATAATAAATAGAACAAAATGGTATATCGGTAAAAATAAAACAACTCTAAAATAATAGCAAAGAATTTTCACAAAAGAAAGATAAATAACTTTTAAAAAAAAAATGACATCAAACTTCCGTACAAGAGAGCACAAACTCTTATGAAAGGACGATCTAATATTACATAAAACAAAAAAATGAATAACACAACTTCATATGCCACTGTTCTATAACATTCCTCAAAATAAGCATTGTCTCTATTCATTTTTTACAAAGTTGACATTTCTTGATCGAATATGGTCGCCTTGCGTGATAAAACGCTGTAAATGGTATCAGACTATTGTTTGGAGATAGATGTAAAACCAAATCTAAGAATATGGTGGCAAAATAATGTTTTCACTTCTGCTTTAAGGGCACCAATATTCGCCGTCGGAAAACGAAAACCTACTAAATCAAAACGATTTTATCGCCAGTAGACCATCACTCGATCACCAACAACAACAACAAAAAAACCGTAGTACAGAGAAAAAAAAATACCAAGAAAAAACTAATATTAGAGAAAAAAAAGATAGAGCAAGAAGACAAAAATATTGAATAAAAAATAAAATAAAAATAAATAAATAAATAAAAACAAGGAACAGGAGGTTTGAGGGGAGGGGAGCGCGGCAACTGCCGTTGCCACTTCCCTTAAAGAAAACCTTTAAAAAAATTTAATTCTTGTATTATTTGATAGAGAGAGAGAGAGTACTCATTGTATTGGCACTAGCTTACCCATATATAAAAACACAATTTTGTTTTCTACTCAAAGAATCAAAATTTTGTTTTGATATATTTTTTCAATTATCTTTCAAACAGAAACACTTCGAGAACATATCCATAAAAATTTGAGAAAGTCACATTACAGCATATAGAGGTTAACGTTGTTATAATTGATCACGCTAATCCACTACAGAACATGGGTGGTTGTTTTGCTTAAAAGCATAGTATCGTACTGTGCTCAAAAGTACAATATAAACTTGAACATATTTTTATGATTTGATTCGTTTATTATGTAGAGTTCGTCGAGTTTGTTAACAGATTGCCATAAAAAGCTGCATTTACTAAAGAATATACTTGAATAAAGGTTGAGCTGGTCTATAGGATTTTGCTATAACTATTGCATTTTTTGAATTCAATTTGCTGGATTTTAGGAGTATTGTTAGTGTTGCCATATATTCAGCAGCTTATCTTTGAACTTCTGTTAAACAAAACTCTATTTAAGAGTTATGCAATGAATAAAATATCATTCTCCTGCAGTTTTCTTTTTTTTGTTTTCTTTCATATGTTGATCAATTAAACAACAAATTGGTATCAAAGCTTTTTTTCTTGAGGGATCTGTGAGTTGAATGAGCCCACAAACACAAACCAAAACACAAACACAAAACCTGAAATACAAACACTTGCCAAGCATGGAATCCGAGACATCCATCTCATATGTTGTACTACCAGTTTTTGATGGTGACAATTACCAAGCTTGGGCTATCAGAATGACAGTCCATCTTGAAGAATTAGATCTCTGTGAGGCCATAGAGGAAGATTATGGCATTCCTCCACTACCTGAAAATCCTATGATGACTCAACTAAAGATTCACAAAGAGAAAAAGATAAGAAAGTCTAAAGCAAAACCCTGCCTATTCTCTACTGTGTTAAGCACAATAATCACAAGAATCATGAACTTGAAATCTACAAAGGACATTTGGGATTATCTCAATTCAGAATACTAAGGCAACCAAAGAACCAAAAGCGTGCAAGTGCTTAACTTGATTAGAGAATTCGAAATGCAGAGAATGAAGGAGAAAGAAAACATCAAAGATTATGCTAACAAGTTGCTGAACATAGTAAATAAGGTAAAGCTGCTTGGTAAGAATTTTCCTGATGAAAGAATCGTGCAAAAAATACTTGTTACTGTGCTTGAAGAATATGAGTCCAAAATATCCTCGTTAGAATAATCAAAGGCCTTATCAACTATGTCCTTGGGAGAATTAGTATATGCTTTGTAGGCACAAGAGCAAAGGAGACTGATGAGACAAGAGGAAATTGTGCAGGGTGCTTTTCATGCAAAAGCACAAAACTCTGGAGAAGGCAAAGACAATAAATACAACAAATACAACAAAAAGATATACAACAAGAAACCATAAAACTTTAACAAGCTAGAGGCCAACGAAGAGGGGACTTATCCACCTTGTCCACACTGCAAGAAAACAAATCATCCTCAAAAAAAGTATTAGTGGAGACCTGACATCAAATGCAGAAAATATGGACAAACTAGACACATGGAAAAAATCTGCAAATCAAAGCAACATGAAGTGAAGGCAAGTGTTGTTGTAGAGCAAAATGAAGAGGAGCAGCTATTTGTTGCAACATGTTTTGCAACAAGTAACAGCTCAAGTGACTCCTGGCTGAAAGACAGTGGATGTAAACACCATGTGACAAATAATCAGAGGCTTTTTAAGGAGCTGGACAGAACTATAATTTCCAAAGTCAAAATTGGAAATGGTGAATATATTTCAGTTAAAGGCAAAGGAACCGTGGCCATAGAAAGTTTGTCAGGTTTGAAGTACATTTCTGATATTCTATATGTGCCTGATATTGATCAGAACTTACTCAGTGTTGGACAGCTTGTTGAAAAGGGCTTCAAAGTTATATTTGAAGACAGATGGTGTATGATCATAGATGAAAGTGGAAGAAAAGTGTTCAAAGTGAAAATGAGAGCAAAAAGCTTTGCTCTAAATCTAATGGAGGATGAGCAGATAGCTTTACCTATCAATGGAAGCAATGAAGACTTGTGGCACAGAAGGCTCGAGCATTTTCATCATGCTGGACTCCTATACATGCAAAGACACAACCTGGTGAGAGGTGTTCCATGGCTGGAGGATAGGTTGACAGATTGCGTGGCTTGTCAGTATGGAAAACAAGTCAAAAAACCCTTTCCTCAGACTGCATGGAGAGCGTCACATAAACTTCAACTAGTGCACACGAATGTTGCAGGCCCTCAGAGAACTGCTTCACTAAATGGTAGTAGATACTATGTAGCCTTTATTGATGATTACACAAGATTTTGTTAAATTTATTTTCTTAAATTCAAACCAAAAGTTGCTAATGTGTTCTAAAAATATAAAACATGGGTGGAGAATCAAAGTGGCTGCAGGATGCAAATCATAAGGTTTGATAATGGGATGGAATACACCAGTGGAAGCTTTCAGGAGTTCTATGATGAAGCCAACATGAGCATCAGCTTATAGCGCTACATGCACCACCGCAGAATGGTGTAAGTGAGAGAAAAAACAAGAGCATCATGGAGATGGCCACATGTATGCTGCATGAAAATGAGCTACCAAAGAAAGTGTAGGCAGAGGTTGTAAACACAGCATTTTTTTGCTGAACAAGTTGCTAACCAGAGTTCTACAGAAAAGAACTCCATTCGAAGCTTGGTTTGGATACAAACCAACCTTGGAACCTTTAAAAACGTTTAGTTGTCTTTGTTTCGCTTATGTGCCTCAGGTTAAAAGTGATAAGCTGGATAAGAAGGCAAAACCTGGAGTATTTGTTAGATACAGTAGGTAAGCAGGGATGTTAAATTTATGAAGGATAAACAATGGAAATAAGAGTCACCAAAAAAGAAGCAGCAGTCAGAAGCTTGGCATAATGCTAATGACAGCATAGATGATAAACTAGTCAGATGTACAAGGCTTTTATATGATATTTATGAAAAGTGCAATATTGCTGTTTTTGAGCCTGCAGAATTCAATGAGGCAAAGAAGGATGATAAATGGATTGAAGCTATGAAATGGGAGCTTAAAATGATTGAGAAGAATCACACCTGGGAGTTGGTAAACAAGCCTCAAAACAAAAAATCAATTGGTGTCAAATAGGTTTACAAAACTAAGCTCAATGCAGATGGCTCTGTAAACAAGTATAAGGCCAGATTAGTAGTGAAGGGATATGCTCAAGTGTTTGGAGTAGATTTTTCAGAAACTTTTTCCCCCGTAGCACGGCTTGATACGATCAGAATGCTGCTTGCTTTGTTAGCACAAAAATGTTAGAAAATTTATCAGTTAGATGTAAAATCTACATTCCAAAATGGTTATCTGCAGGAGGAGATTTTTGTGAATCAACCTGAGGGTTTTCAAGTGAAGGGACGAGAGAAGAAGGTTTACTTATTGAAGAAAGCATTATACGGTCTCAAACAGGCTTCTAGAGCCTATTATAGCAGGATTGATGAATACCTGCAAAGTCTTGATTTTGTTAAAAGTCCAAGTGAGGCCACCTTGTATATAAAAGGAACAGATGCTAACATGATCTTAGTTTCTATTTATGTTGATGATTTACTTGTAACAGGCAGTGAAAAGAAGCTGATACAAGAATTTAAAGCTAAAATACTCAAAGTCTTTGAGATGGCAGATCTTGGGTTGATGTCCTATTTTCAAGGAATGGAAGTGAAGAAAAGTTATGATGGAGTCTTCATTTGTCAAAAGAAATATGCAAAGGAAATACTTAAAAAGTTTCATATGGAAGATTGCAAGAGTACAAGCACACCAATGAATCAAAAAGAGAAGTTCAGCAAGAACGATGACGCAAACAAGGTTGATGAAAGACTCTACTGAAGCTTGATTGGTTGTCTGATGTGCCTTACAGCAACCAGACCTGACATCATGTTTGCTGTAAGTTTACTTTCAAGGTTCATGCACTGTGGCAGTAACGTACATTTGCAGGCTGCAAAGAGAGTTAAAAGATATATCAAAGGGACAATGAAACTATGGCATCAAATACTATTACTGTCAGAATTTTATGTTTCATGGATTTTCTGGTAGTGACTAAGCAGGTTTTGTTGATGACATGAGGAGTACAACTTATTTTTATTTCAGTTTTGGATTAGGAGTGTTCTCGTGGAGCTCAAAGAAATAGGACATAATGACTTAAATCACAGCAGAAGTCGAGTATGTAGTAGCAACTGCTACTGTGAATCAAGCCATCTGAATTAGAAAATTGCTTGCAGACTTATACATGAAGCAATATAAGCCTATACAAATTCATATAGACAACCACTTTGCAATTTTGATTGCAAATAATCCTATTTTTCATGTGAGGACTAAACACTTCAACATTATTGCAGAAAAAAGGGAAGGTTAATATGCTTTATTGCAAAACTGAGGATCAAGTGACAGATATATTTACCAAAGTCTTATCAAAAGCCAGACTTGAAATATTAAGAAACAAATTGGACCTTTGAAGCTATTAAGGCAAGGAGGAGTGTTAACAGATTTTCATAAAAAACTGCATGTGCTGAAAAATATATTGGAATAAAGGTTGAGCCGGTCTATAGAATTTTTTTATAATTGTTGCATTTTTTGAATTCAATTTGCTGAATTTTAGGAGTATTGTTAGTGTTGCCATATATTCAGCAGTTTATCTTTAAACTTCTGTTAAATAAAACTCTATTTAAGAGTTATGTAATGAATAAAATATCATTCTCCTATAGTTTTCTTTTCTTTGTTTTTTTCGTATTGTTGATCAATTAAACAACATAGTTTGTTATTTATTTAAAAATTCAAATTGATCCGATACATATAGTTAAGTGATTAAATAATATTTATTTAATTATTTTTTTCTAAAAATTATATTATTTATTTATTTATTTATAAATTAATATTATGCGATCACTTAGTCATATATATCGAATCAACTTAAAATTTTATATAAATAACAAACTTGACGTAATAACAAATTTAATTATAAAAATATATTCAAAAAAATACTATACTTAAATGCATAACACGGTGTTATGCTTTTAAGCACAGCACCAACCATAGGACCCATAACTTAAATCAAGCTTATTTTATCTTATTCTCAATATGGCATTTATTTTCTTTCCTAATTTCTTAAACACTCTAACAAGTTTAAGCTTGTGTTTGGATTGATTTTTTTTTTGTAGTTTTTTTTAATCTTTTGTTATCTTTTTTCAGCATTAGCCTAAATAAGTATACTTTATAGATTTTTCTCGTCATAAAAAAATAAAATTGTAATTTTTTTTTATCAAAACCTAAAAAAAATTCATATAACACGGGAAAAAAAAGCCAACTTAGCAGATTTTTAACTTTTTGTCTAGTATTTTTCATCTTTAGTAAAAAAATTTTAAAATTAGTCATAATCTAATCACAAGAAACTAGTAAAAGTAAAAAATTCAAACCAAAATATAAAAAAAAAAATCATAAAAGACAAACAAAAAAAGCTCCCAAAAAAATCCACAAGGCTTTTTAGTCTAAACATAGGCTAAGTTTTTTTTGTAAGTATTCTCAAATCTTATCACTCACTTTTTCTTAATAAAAGTAAACAAATAGAAATGGTTGAATGTTGGATATTTTAAAACTGTCAAAACTATTACAAAGATGAAAATTTCGATCATTAATGTTTCGGTCTGTTTTGATGTTTTAATGTCGTATTTTGATTTTCTTTTTAAAGTTTAAATGTTTCAACCGTTACTAGAAAAAGAATTAATTCATTATTTATTTATGTTCCATGAATTGTGGAAAGAATATGTGTGTGACCCCACTTCCCCACTTTAATTTCCTAACCAAGACCGACTTTTCAGGCTTCAGTTTCTTTTACCAAAGTCTGAATTTTCAGAACTATTTAAGGACGAATCATTTTGTGCTCTCAAAATGTTACGCGTTAATTTTACGTGATTCTCTTATTTAATATGATGATGAAGATAAATTTTACGATAAAAACATAATAATTTATATTTGTTAAGTGATTAAAAAACAAAAGATAACTCACATTGTATAAATTAAATATATTTATTTATTAAAAATACTACGATGTGTCCATTACATGGAACTCTGAAAGAACTTAATAATTTCCTCTCTTGAATAAGAAAAATTATTAGACACTCTTGGAGTACTATATAGGTAATATCATGTGGTATTCTCGACAAATAAATAATTATAACATACACAATGTAGGTCAGTCTTTATCTCCTAACCACTCAACAAAGATGAGTCATCATATTCCTATTATAAAATTTATTACTACCATATTTATAAAAGTACAACGTAACACTGCTTATATCATATTAGGAGATTACCTAATAATTTGCTCTCATTAAGAAACCATCTCTAATGCCCTATTTGGCAATTGCTAATTCGGCAGGTTTTTCACTTCTGATTCGTGATGGAACTCATAAGTACCATTTTCATTACTTTGGGAAAAAGAAAAAAAAAAGACATTAATTTATTCAGCCAAAAAAGAATGACATTTTTTTAGAAAAAACGTCTCTAGCGGTCGGTCCGGCCTTTCCAAATTTAACTTGGCAATTATTTCCTCTCTTTTGTTTCAGGTGAAAATTTATTTATTTATTCGTTCGACCGTCAATGTGAGTGAATAATACTTATTATTATATTTGTTTACATTTGCATGAATTATGAGCGTTATTGTCAATTGTACGATAAACTTCATAATTCAAACTAATAAAGAAATAAATATAATTCTCCCACCTTGTTAAGTGAATAAACAAAATTGAACTTTTCTAGTTGTGTGTGTTGGCGTTTAGAGGTTTGGTTGTTAGGGGGGAAGGTTTGGGGTTCAAGAATCAAGGCCTAGTAGTCAAGGTATGAGCTTCAAAGGTCGAAGGTTAGGGGTTTGGGAGGTCAAGGGTATGGGGTTCTAGGTCAGGAATTCAATGTTTGGGGGTCTTGAAGTCGGGAGTCGGGGGGTTTTGGGTCTTGTAGTTGGAGATCGAGGGTTTAGTGGTTTGAAAATTGTGGGTCGAGAATCCAAGGGTCAAGAGTTGGGGGTCAATCGTTCGAGGGTTAGGAGGTTAAGGTCCAAAGGTCGAGATTCAAGGTTTGGGGCACGAATTCGAGGTCTGAGATTAAGGTATGAGATCAAAGGTTACAATTTAGAGTCGAGGTTCAAGGTCAAGGGTTGGGTCTAGGGTTAAGGTTTAAGGTTCGAGTTTAAGGGTCAAGATCCGGGGCTAGGTATGAGGTAAAGATTTGAAGTCAAGGGTTGGGGTCTTAGGTCAAGGTTCAAGATTAGGGGTTAGGGTCTATGGTTGGTTTTGGGGTAGAGGTTTGAGCTCAAGGATCTAGGTACATGGGTGGAGTCTAGAGTTGAGATCCAATGTAAAAGGTCGAGGTTCGAGATCATCTAGGGTTGAGGTCCAAGGTCAAGGATCAAGGTCCGTGGTCGATCAAGGTCCAAGGTTAGGTCAACTAGTCAAGGGACTGGGGTAGGGGGCCCAAGGCCAAAGGTCGAGTGCTAGGGTTTGGGTCTGAGGTTTGGTGGTCGCGAGTTAGGGCATTCGAGGGTTTGGAGTTGGGGTTGGGGTTGGGGTTGAGGTCAGGGTCAAGGTCGGGGTTGGGGTTGAGGTCAGGGTCAAGGTCG
The DNA here is from genome assembly GCA_034768845.1 of Heliamphora exappendiculata. Taxonomy (NCBI): domain Eukaryota; kingdom Viridiplantae; phylum Streptophyta; class Magnoliopsida; order Ericales; family Sarraceniaceae; genus Heliamphora; species Heliamphora exappendiculata. Next base: position 3,773 of record JAOTRH010083433.1, on the reverse strand, counting down.
GGGTTGGGATCTAGAATCCGGGGTTAGGATCAAGAGTCGGGGATAAAGATCTGGGGAATGAGGGTTGGTGGGTCTGAGGTCCGGTGACAAGGATAGGATCGAGGGTCAAAGATTGGGGATTGGGGATTGGGGATCGGGGGAGGATGTGATAGTTGTGAGATGATAGTGGTTTACTAAATGTAATTTTTTCGTAAAATAAGTAAAAGAGGTATGATGATATTTTGTTCTCAATAAGAGAGAGAGAGAGAGAGAGAGAGAGAGAGAGAGAGAGGAATAAAATAATAATTCCTTACCTTTTCTAATGAAATGACCATTCCCATAAAATGGTGAATGACGATTGTATTAGGAATGGACATTTCATCATTTTTACAATGAAATGAGAATTCTCTGATTCCATTTTAGGATTTATTTGCTTATTTTGTTCGGTTTATTTTTATTTTTGGAAAAAACATTATTCATTGTTTAGTAAAATTATTATTTTGTTTGAATTTTTTAATCGAGACAATCAAAAAAATAAATTTTTTTATAGAAATGTAGAAAATTTTAAAATATAAAAATAAGCCAATAAACTAAATTTTATGTGGCTTATTTTTGTCTTTAGTGAAATTTTTTCTATCTTTTCATAAATTTTTTTTTACTTTTTGGATTCTTCCATTGTCATTCCTATCCAATTGCTTCTCTTTTCTCACTTGTTTTTTTATTAGAAAGTACTAGATAAGAATGATATTTGAGCTCCATTTGTTTAGACAAAGAATATTTTACTTAATTTTTAGTATTTTAATAACTAAAATATTTTTAGTAAAATATTTTATTTTATATGATCAAAATTGATTTACAAAAAAGATAGGCAAAAATCGTTTTATGGTAATGGTTCTAGTGACGTCGACAGAAGTAGTGTTACAAATAGGGACATAGCCAAAGAGAATCATAAATTTTACTAATTTGGTGAGAATCGTTGGAAGTCATTAAAATGGAACGTGGGCTAGTAGTAAATTTTTTGGCACGACGATGGTGGTATTGATGGCGACAGCAATAATATTTGGCATCGATGACTTTTATTTTATCTAATTTTTTTAAGGTATATCACCCAGACGCTAGAAAAAAAATAAAATAATTTTTGTAAAATAATTTACTTGTTTTATAAAAAAAATATTCTTCATTGTAAAACCTTATTATGAATTGAGTGGGTAATTATTGAATAGTCTCAAAATATCATATGACATTGTTTATATATATATATATATATATATATATATATATCGTATTTCTAGCAAATAATGTGGAGAAAATTATTTCGAGTTAGATATTGCTAGCATTTTTTTTATTAACTAGGCATATTCAAAGACAACTTAATTAGAGTTCCTTTGGTAACTTAATTTTAAATTGTCTTTTTGGTTTTAAGTCACTTTAAGTTAAAAAGTTAAAAAATTTATTTGTTTAGAAAAATAATGACTTTTAAGTCATCTAAAAAATCAAATAAGCTCAATATGAAATTTTATAATTGTGTTAGGGTTGTATAATAAAATCCATAATTTTTTGTTTAGTATTTAATTTTATCATTTAATAAAATTAATTTTTTTTCATTTTATGAGAATCTTAATGAGCAATGCATGTGTTTTCATTATTTATTTAATGTCGTGCATGAATGTCTTTTATTCTACATAGTATTTAATCAGGTGTGTAGAGTTCGGCTTGCACACGGAAGGCCAGGTTAAGGTTCTTGTAAAATATAAGTTTTTCGTTCACTGTTTAGATGAAATTGAGCATACCATCAGTACGGTTGTAACACAATATTTTAATAGATTTATCTTAATTGTGGGAAAGGTAATTATTTCGACAATTGCTTCGACTCATTGTAATAGTGCACTTTGTATGTATTAGATATGACCAAGTTGAGATAATTAATTTTATACCGATTTTATAAATTAAATTATACCCCATGATTATTATAAGTGCTTATACTCTTAATTTTAAAATAATTATTATTTGCGTATATTTAATATTCGTTGTTTTGATTCATGAGATGGCGCAATTTTGTATAGTTCAATAATCCTAGTGAATTGGATAGCGATATTAATTATATGGTAGATATTAATTATTAACGCAATCCACGTCCTGAATAATCGAGATTGATGATATCCCCTTAAGGAAGCTTATAAGTTTTGATTGAGCCAAACTCTGCACGTGAGTTTTATAATTCAATAGATAAATAAATTAAGCGAACTGGCTTAAGGAATTTTTGAAGAAGCTGATTAAATATAATTATCAGTAATTTTGTTTAGTTAGTGGGTATCTGTAATTTTAACATGAACAAAAATAAATAAGTATTTAATAACAGGAGTTCGAATACTGCGATTTTAAAAATAAGATTAGGAGTGCAATTATAAATTTTTAGTGGAATGAATTATAATTTATGTTTTGATGAAATTGCTTATAGATTGAGGCAGAATTCTATAATTATATTGGAAGCTCATATCTTATTTACTCCACAGATCCCCGCTATAGACTATTTATATGCTGTTATAAAATCTGACATCATAATTCAGATTATTCAGTCAGTGATTAAGTGGCTAGGATTTTTACATTCTCTGAAAATCGTAAACCTAATCAAGAAGGATTTGAAGAACATGATAGATTAAAACTCACATTTTGGAATATAGTAGAAGACTTGCGTCGGAGATTTGATTAGATGTCATAAATCGCAGCGGATTATTGACTGATAATTGTTGCAGCAACCAAAATCATTCTATCATATTTCAAAATGTATAATCTTAAAACTAAATTTAGGAGTATTGCCGAATTTTATTATGATTGTTTGACATCAAAAACTTTTAATCTGGAGCAAGTTTCAGTATTTTCCTGTTTAGATTTTTTTTTTTACTAAAATCATAAATATAATTTTAGAATCTTAGCAATTTGTCCAATAATTGGTATCAGAACTGTTTTTGTGTATGTATAATTTTATTATGGGTTCGGGTAGATTTAGGTTGTATTAATTCGATTTTGCAGGTAAACTAATCTTGACTTTTAATGATCTTTATTTATTTTGCATGTTTAATTGCATGGTTTGAATAATAATTATTAATTTTTTTTTAACCATGAGAGTTGATCGTGATAGAATGATTATGAACTCCTCGGAGACATATAATCAATGTAAAAATTATTATTTTTTAGTTTTTAATCCTTGCATTTTTTTTTGTAATCGAAAAAAAATTTTAAAAAAAAAGAAGACTAAAATGAAGAACAAGAACAAAGATCCAATGCCAAACGAGTGTCATAAAAGTTCATGGATCATAAATCTTTAGATCAAGCCAAACGATCCCTAATCTTGGGAATTCACTTGAATTATCAAGCCTAACCCAGCATATCACGTGGATCATGGATGATTAATCATCAATTGATGGAATATTATCACCTAATTCATGAATGCTTGGGATGATCATGGTGGACTTTTGATCCCAAAGTTGTCCTTGGAGCATGGGATTAATGAATAATGATCACCGCGTGGCCTTGACAATCTTTTTTATCATGCATGAATGGATGGTCCATTTTTATTGGAATGAATCACACTTCATCAACAAAAATAAACAAACTATGTAAATAGATAAATTTATTTATTTATTTATATATAATAAATAAATTTATTTATTTAAATATCAACACAGACAATACAAATAAGTAAATTTATATGTCTACTTATTTATGAATAACAGATAAATTTATCTGTTTACATATCAACACAGATAATATAAACAGATAAATTAATCTATATT
>JAOTRH010083422.1:0-17018 GCA_034768845.1 Heliamphora exappendiculata | reverse complement strand
GTAAGACCCAGACCCGTCTCTTTTTGAAACTTATATATGTTTGATGTGTTTTTGCATATATATTTCTGCGGTGTATGATTTATTCGTTTTGATGCATGTTTATGTTTAAATAAGCATGCAGAGTTGGTTCCTGGGGTTGTAGGGAGTTTCTCTGTGAATTTTAATTTTTTCTTTAAAAAAAAAATATTTTTCTTGGCCTATAAATATCTAGTCTTTAGATATTTGTGGTCATATTTTGGAAAACTTGGAGACTAAGTTTTTTTTTTCTCAAACCAAAACCTCTACTTTCTCTCTAACTTCTCGGGGGCCCAGGGTTTGGTTTTTGAAAAACCAACTGCTGATCCTTAGTATTGGCATCGAGGGCTACACATCCATCCAGACAGAATTTTAATCCGGTGATGCTCTATTTTGCGCGTGGATCGAGGCATCGAGTTTTTAACTCACAGAGGTAGGATCCTAGACTGTATAACTATTAGAGGGTACTATGTGTAATCATACATGTTTCTATCGTTTAAAAACACATGAAAAGTGATTTATATTTCAAAGGTTGGATTTTGGTTCAAAATTGCTTTTTGGTGGATTTCAATTGGAGGTAATGGGTTTTGAGGCTTTCCTTTCGACGTATCTTGGTTGTTTTGGGTTTGTGTATGCCCATGGGTTGTAGAGGGAGTGTTTGGTTGGTTTATTTTGGAATTGAGAAGTTGTTTCAGTAGCTTGGGTTTATTTTTCACCATCGCTTGTAGCCTATTCTGAAATTTGAGAATTTTGGGTTTTGTGTCGACACATTTTTTGTTTGTGTCGACACAATTTTTTTTTTGTTGGAGTTGAGTATTCTGTTGTTGTTTGTGTCGACACAATTTCTGTTGGTGTCGACACTTTTGCTCTCTGCATATGTTGCCTAAACTCTCGGTTCTTTTGTGTCGATACTTCTGTTGTTTGTGTCGAGACCTCCGCTATTTGTGTTGACACATTTTCTATTTGTATCAACACCTTTTCTGTTGGTGTTGACCATTTTCTTCCTTTGTGTGAGAAGAAGAATTTTGAGATTGGGATGAGTTCTATGAGCCCGTGGGGTCCTAGAATAGGATGTTTGCCCGTAGCTTTCAAAAGAAATGAGGTTTGAAAACGAGGAGTTTTATGAAAGTTGTGAAAACGTGTTTTATTGGAGGTTTGGAGCTAACCCTTGGGGTTGAGTCTCAACTTTTAAAATGTTTTGGGTGAAAAATTGTTTTTATATATTTTGTTTGATCTCCGTGGTTCATTGATTGGATCTCCTTATATACATGTGTTGTATATCTGTTTGTGGGTTGGTTTTGAAATATTTATCCATAAATGTACCGTGACAGTGGATTCGGCTGAGTTGGGCTTCCATTGCTCCTCGGTGCAAGTCCAGAAACGTGCGCAGCATAGGTGCTCTGTATCTTCAGGTTAGTCCTCGTAAATTGAGTGTGTGTGGGTGATTTGTACCCTCGGGCTTAGGTCCCATAAATTAAGTAGTAGGTGCTATGTACCTTCAGGTTAGTTCCCATAAATTGAGTGGTTCGGTTGCCTTCGTTAATGGCGTCGTTGTCGTGACTCCGTATAGAATTTGTCATTACTAAGCTTGTAGGTCTAGGGTAATAGACAAGAGTCTATAGTTGTTACCTTTGTCGGTGTTACAGAGTCGGTACATAGGATTATATTTCATCGTGTCTCCTCGACTGTGTATCCCGGGTGGAGAATGCTGTGTTTTTACTACTTTTCCTTAACCGTGGCATGATATCTGTCAGGATTATATGCATGGTTTCAAGGATGAAAAATGTGAAGTTTTCATGATGAAAAAACTTGTGATTTTTGAGAGAAAAACCTGTTTGACTTTTGTGGTCGAGTTTGCTCCCACCATGTGGTTGTATGACCTATATTTCAGCTTTACAGTCTATTTTCTATTGGGTTTCGGCTCACGGTGTGGAATTTTTGTTGTAAAATATTTTCAGGTGAACACGTGGAGTTGACCTAGTTGCAGAGGTAATGGAAGACTTGTTGTAGTTTTCTCTTTTTGAGACTTAGTACTTTTACATGTGGCGACTGTGTAGGTCAGTTTTGTACACTTTTTGACGACAGACTTATTCATGTACGAGAATGCATGTTTATTGTTTATCAGAGCAGAACTTGGAAAATCTTTTATCCAACTGTTGTATTTTGATTTCCAACGGTAAAAAATTATTTTTTTGCTAAATGGGTGTTTTGGTGGGTTTTCGCGTGACCCTGGTATTTGGGGTGTGACAAATACCATTTCTTTCAAAATTAAAAAATTAAATTTTATTTTAAATTCAATTAATCTACTTTGGTATAAAGGATAATCTTTCACATTTTATTTTATTTTTAAAAGAATATCAAATTAAGATAAAATCTAATTATCTTTTAAATTTAAAAATAACTATTAATATAGCAAATATTTTTCTCAACATGTAAAAATAATAGTTTAATCACATAAAGATCTCTAAAGAACATCACCAAAACATCATTATTATAATAAATATTTTTTTGAGTAATACATTAGCATAATAAATATTCCCTAATGGAATTTTTTAGATGACTAAATTAGAGAACAAATATAAAAAATATAAGAAAGTGGCTTAATCAAGACCAAATTAATTAATAAATTTTCTATATTAATTAATAAATATAATTTCTAAACCAAATTAGTAAATATAATTCAATATAAAACAAAAAATAACACATAATTAAACACAAAAAGTTCAAAACAAAGGAGTAGAGCATAGAAGTATTAAACACTAATTTAAAATAGAGGCTTTCAGTTAAAGGTAAAAAAAAATTAAGTTTTAACGCGCAACATTTATTAACAAAATTTTTAACGCACAAAATCTAATTGCGTGCTTTCTCCTAAAAATACCATACAAACAGATAAATTTATTTATTTGGCATAACAAATAAATATATTTATTTGTTTGATATTTATTTGTTTAATATATAAACAGATAAATTTATTTATTTGAATATCAACAAAGATAATGTACACAGATAAATTTATTTGTATTCTTTATACATGCTTTCAATTAAATAGATAAATTTATCTGTGTTCTTTATACATGTTTTGAAAATACACAGATAAATTTATCTGTGTTATTTATATGTGCTTTCAATAAGATAAATAAATTTATCTGTGTGTTTTTATACGTGCTTTCAATGTGTGTTTTTTATACGTACTTTTAATAAGACGGATAAATTTATCTGTGTTCTTTATACGTGTTTTCAATAAGACAGATAAATTTATCTATATACTTTGTATGTGCTTTCAGTAAAAGACAGATAAATTTATATGTGTTTTTCATACATATTTTGAAAATGCACAGATAAATTTATCTGTGTTCTTTATATGTACTTTCAATAAAAGATAAATAAATTTATAAAAAAATTACAGAAACACCCCATACACTATTCTCGTATATCACTTAACTCTCTGAATTAAAAATTCATACAAAGTGGCCCCATAACTATTTATTTGTATCACTTTGTCCCCTCTAACTATTAATTAAAATTAAAAGAACACCCCCTAACGGAGGGGGGCAAAGTGATATAAACAAATAGCGTAGTGGGTCATTTTATACGGGTTTTAATTCAGGGAGGGTTAAGTGATATACGGGAATAGTGTAGGGGGTGTTCATGTAATTTTTTTTTAAATTTATCTATATTTTTCATACATGTTTTTAAAAGGCACAGATAAATTTATCTGTTTTAGGGCATTTTCGTCCTGAAAAGACCTTGCATGTTAAAATTTTTATGCAGATAGGCCTTACTCGTTAAAAAATCTTATACTGGATGAAAAACAGTAAATGACCTATGAATTAGATTATTTACCAATTTTAGCACATAATTAAACACACCAATATAATTCAGCAATTAGGAAATCACCAATCCACTCATTACCTCACGCCCTTGCCAAGCAAAAAACAGAGCACAAGAAAGTGAAAATAAAGGTGTTTGTGTGAAGCAGTGAACTGAAAAATTCCAACCAGTGAAGTTCAAACGGCAACCACAACGACCAGATCTTCAACAATTGGTGCCAACAGACACGGGACGAAGTTCGTCGGACACAATCGGCGACCACGATGACTAGATCTACAACAATCGGTGCCATTATTCCACCGTTGCATATCAAAAGAAGTTTGTCAAACCCACGGGACAATACTCGATTAGATCTTTAAGGAACCAAATCTCCACCTTTGAATACAATACAAAGGACAGGAGGATGTTCTAAGATCTGTGAAAAAGGTGCAAAAAATATGAGGTATATCAACGAATCGTTCCTCTTTTAGTCAAATCGGTCCGATTCCCATACAAATTGGTAAAATATCCACTACACACTGATTTGTATCGCGAACCGACCAGCTTATGCGTAAAAATCATTCTCATCGATATATCAGTGGGTATTCGACTCGGTCATCAAGTTTTTCGCTACGTAATGCCCAATTCGCTATAAACCGGACAATATTCAAAACGTTGCAAAGAAAAGAAGAAGAAGATGATTTATCCATTCAAGACTTGATAATTCTTCTATCCATGATTAACTAATCGTTGTATCTAGGGTTTCGATGAAAGCCTAACCAAGTAACTTTGATTTGCATTTATTTTTATGGTTTAATTATTCAGATTCAATATTTATATAAGATAAGAATTTTAATATTTATTCAATGGATGTTATTCTTCCTATCTGGCACGTGTTTATTTTCTATGATTGTAAATATATACTTATACAACAATTATCTTTATTTTGTGATCGATACTTGGGTAGAGTGTGCTAAGAAAAGATAGGTCGTGCTAAGATCACGTCGACAACGATCCATGCTAATTGAAGATACTCTATACTCGACTATTAATTGCATGAATTTGCTAGAAGATACTGCTAGGGTTTGTAGTCATAGAAGATTGCGATTGAATTGAATAGTTAACTTTAAACTAATATAATTGCATTTGTTATAAAATTATGGTGGATTCGAAATCCTATCTCTCTTTCCCTTCTTGATCACTACTTTATTTTGTTTAATCTTTGTTAATTAAAAATTTAAATCAAGTATTCTATTTATTTTTGAATTAATTTTGGTATTAGATTGAAATTAATGTAACTCGGTCTTAGTGTCCCCGTTGAAATGATACATGGTATTGCCAAGGCCTTTCTAGCCTAATGGCATCTCCTCAACTTTTCATTGTAGTGGTTGTGAGTTAGAGCCCCATGGTGGGTGGTTAAGGTGATCCACATTCTTTTTTGCTTAAGACTAGAATAGTGTAGATTCTTCTTGTGGAAAAAAAAAACAAAAACAGTAGAAATGATGTCTGATCTTACTTAATCACTATTTTACGGAGTAGTAGTTTTTACATTGTTTAATTATTTTTGGTGTAATAACGACCACATCAATAAGATATATTTTTTACTCATAATAGTATATATTGGATTGGATAAAAGTTTTTATTGAGTTTCCTCTATAAACATAGTAAAATATAGTATATTTTTAATCATCTCCCTTATACAATGATATGAGTAGATTAAATTGTATAATTATATCTAATTTAGCCCTCCTCCAAACTTTAAGGTGTTGAGACACGTGGAATTCACTTCGAGTTTTACTCTAATAATTTAAATTTCACTACCATTCTTTAATAAATTAAGTCATCCATTTTTGTAAATTGCAATATGTAGTTCATTTGAAAAATAGACTTATTTGATAATCATGGATAGTTAATGATGGTATCTTGATATGGTGGATCCGAGTCGACTGTCTGGTACGCTGAACTCAGAGGTCTACTTCCTTGGACCTGAAAAATTAGGAATCGAGAATAACATTGGTGGGATGTTAGCCGATTACCCTTTGATACTTAAATCAGTCTCTATAATGCATTAATAGAGTAATTGCATAGATTAATGTTCTCATACCTATAACGGAGGTGTTCACCTTGCTTATATAGGGAAATTGGGTATTAATTATGTAGAATCCCACGTGTTATGCTTAGAAAATCTCTTTGTATTCTAGAGGATCCGCTTGACCCGTTAAAAGTGGGAGCGAGCCCTTTATTACCAGTGGGAGTTATGGTGCCCAGTCATCTGGTTCGTTCTATCCGACCGAGTGACCCACCACTCACTCAGTTTGCATGACCACGAGCGGTCATTCGGTCATGACTGGTCGATCCTCATCACTTGTCCCTCATTCCCGAGGAGTCGTGGGCCACGTGCTTCTTGGGAATGACATTTTGCCCAACCATCACCGATATTTATTTTTGGTGGCGACGTGGCAATCGAGGCACCAAAGTCTTCATTGTTTGGCTTTTCAAACGTCTTTCAACGATTATATGTTACAAATGTGCTAATCTTAGTGGTCTCTTTTCGCACGTTCGACGACTCCTTGTTGGCAACCATTTAATGTCACGTTCATCCCCTTTATTTAATGCTTATTCTTCTCTTTGATGTGATCTTTCGGTGAGCTCCTACCATCTTAGGCCCTTTGCATACTTTGGGATTCTCTAGTTTTCCTCGGACCTTCGTTTTCTTTTGGTAAGTATCCTCAGCTTTTATTTCAATTCTACAACTCTCAATTTTGTAGAATCGTCCTTCTTAGCCCCCCTCCCCTTTATATTTCCCGCACCGTGTGTCATTTATTCTACGCACCCACAAGAACCCTTCGTCTACGAAGTCGTTTGTTAAGGGTGTCTCCCCTTTTGAAGAGGTCTATCAAAAAACTTTTCAGTTCGCTAGGTTTATTTTCCCAATTATTAGGATGGGGACTGAGGAATTTCCTCAATCTGCAGGGTCTAATTTTAAGAGGACCGTTTCTTTGTCCACTTCACTCGAGCGGGGATGGGAGACTTCTAGCTCTAGGCCAATGCACTTGGCTAGTTTTTCAAATGAGTTTAGCTGCTGAGTCGATAGCTCCTTCCACTCGTCACTCTGATCTTGAGCGTATATGGGAGAAATACTTAATCCCCATACCGCTTGCCTTAGAGTTCTCAGTTCCTGAGAGCGGGCTTGCTCTTTTGCTACAGGGGAGGTATGCTTGTACGAGCATGGCCTCTTTGTTGGCCTGCATCTGCCTTTCCCTAGGATTGTCCGAGAGTTACTATCCATTCATGTCTTTGCACCCGGCCAGCTCTTGCTAAATGCATGGCGCATTCTATTAGGGTGCATAGTTTTGTGGGAGGAAGCGAGCGGTGGGGAAAACCATCTAACAGTGGATGAGTTCCTTCACTTCTATAGGCTGAAAGAAAAATAACCTGGGTGGTTCTTCTTCCAGTCTCGGTCTGAGGACCGGGCACTTATCCAGGGGTGTTCGTCCTCCAATAAACATTGGAAGGACAAGTAATTTTTCTTATCTAGTGAAGGGTTGGAACGTCAGAGTTGGGTACAGTCCGGACCTAATGTCCTCAGAGTACAACGAGTATGGAGTGATCCTCAGCCAAACAACATCTCAGTTGATCCTCAAGTGCTTATGTTCTTAATCCCAAAATAATTATTAGACACATATATTTCATTTTTGTTATTTTAATTCATTATAGTGTGCGATCTTTTAAGGGTGAGTATATAATGGCATTACGTATGTGGCGAAAATTAATTTTTGACGGAATTCAGGTTCTAGCATAGGGATTGCTGTTACCTCCTTAAGAAAACTTATAAGTTTTGATTATGTCAAATTTTGCTGGTGGATTTTGTAATTCAACATATTAAATAAGTTAAGAAGAATATATTAAGGAATTATAGAAGAGGTTGATTAAGTATAATTGTCAGTAATTTAATTTAATCGACAGGCATCTATAATCTTAACGTAGGAAGAATAATAAACATTTAATAATAGGAGCTCAAAAGTTCATTTTGATAAGAAGGCTAAGAGTGCAATTATGATTCTTTGGTGGTATAAATTGTGATTTAAGTTTATAAGAAATTCATTCTAGGTTGAAGTGAGTTTTTCTAATTATATTAAAAGTCGTGTCTTATTTACTCTTTAAATCCCTGTTGTAACCTATATATATGCGGTTATAACACTGGCCATCAGTACGTATGTGATACATATCATTCAATCTCTTAGGATTTCCACGTATTGTGAAAACCAGAGAAAAAGGAGAAGGTAGCTGGACAGGGCTTGGAACATGAAGGATATAAGACCACACTTAGTTCGTGTTTTGACATTCGAGAATACAACAGAAAATCTAAGTAGAGATGAGAATTTTGGTTCGCTGTGTTCAACTAGGAGGCTCCTCATTCAAGTGCTAAAACGTGATCAAACTATAAGTATCACACATGTATAATCCCTATTCCGCCTTATGGGTGTTCGGGTTTCAGTTCTTGGGGGTTCAAAAAATTTAGGGTTTCTGTCTAGTTTCTATTCGGGCGATTTTCTATTCCTCTGGATGATTTGGTGCAGTACGATTTTTTTTATTGTCCTATTGCTTGTTCTGTGCCGTGATTGATTTGATTCATATCACCATCATTATTTTTTGGAATTTCGATCCCTTTATGGGTTCGGAGGGGTTTGGGGTCCCAAGGTCTAGCAGTTTGGGGTCATGGCGTTTCTGGGGGTCTGGGGTTCCCAAGATCCAGGGGTCTAGGTTCTCGAGGTCCCGAGGTTCTGGAGGTCTAGGGTCCCAAGGATCCAGTGGTTGGGTTCACAGGGTCCCGAGGGTTTGAGCGCCAAGTTCTAGAGGTCCTAGTTTTTTGGGATCCAGGGGTCTAGAGTCTTGGGGGTCTAGTGGTCTAAGGTTCCGAGGTACCGGGGTTCGGGGGTCTAGGGGTTCTAAATCCCAGGGATTCGAGGGTCCAAGGGTCCGAGAGTTCGGGACTCAAGGTCCAGGGATCATTGCCACCACTGCCACCATTGCTACCAACTTTAACACTAATACTACCACAACCACATCTACTAGTGCCATCATTTTTAAAATCGCAATCAAGCATATAAAAAATATTTTTTTGAAAGTATTTTTCATTAAAATTGTTTTCTTAATGAAAATATTTTTTGTTGAAACAAACAGAGCCTTAGATCCTCTTTTTTTGTATGTACTACCAATTTTTAAGTGTGATATTTCGGATTAATCCTTGAAATTAAGGACAGGTAATGATAATTGTCAAAAAAATATATAACACAATTGGCATTGTTAGAATCTATAATTGTTTGCTTTAGCTGGATGAAGTGTTTGTTTGGTTCGAACCAATTAAATTTTACATGAAATATTTTTATTAGAATTACAATAATTTCAAAACCAAGATACAATTGGTCTTAGCTCCTGATTGGAATGTCAAAAAGATATTTTTAAAATGTTTACGTTTTAAAAAAAAAGAGAGAGGAAGAAGCAAAGTTAAATTGTTTGACATAATTTTGTAGAGTAGCTTTTTTTCTTTTTGGTTTTTTGTTAAAATATTTTATATATTCTTGTTTTCTATTTTTAAATATAGTGTTTAGGATTATGACACGACTTTTGTTTATTTTTTGAGTAGAGTTGATTTTTAATTCAGAATACTATAATTATTTAATTCCAAAAATAGTAGAGATTTAGAATGTGCACAGGCTTTTTTTTTAAATAAAAAAATTAATAGACTTTCTAGAGATACCAAAAAATTTAGTTTTAAAGTTATTTCTTTTAATAAAAGCCACCTTTTTATAAACGTTTCTAAATTGCCGAAAGCCGTTCTCTTATTCGTGTGCTGTACGCAATGTGAGTTAAAAAAGAAAGAGGAAAAGAAATGAAAAGCAAAAAAATGAGGCAAATTCAGGAAGGGTGTAGGGTCTTTTAGATTAAACAAGTAAATAACAAATGTGGAGAGGTGAAATATGCAAACGTGATCAGAAAATACAGAACGGAGAGAGACGAGGTTGGGTGAAGGAGAAGGCTAGCTGAGTTTGGAATACTGGCAGTACGAACGTATTCAGTTATCAAAATCTGATTGATTCGAAAACTTAATTATCCCTCCTATTTATAGAACTCAGAGGAGCTATATTAGGATTTAGATAGGACTCTTCAAAAGATCTAATCGGATCATGAAAGGTGATCTTCGAAAAATTAAAAGATTATATCCCGATAATCGACCAAGTAGTATTCTATTCCAACTCAACTAGGTCGGCCACCAAATGGCTCGTAAGTCATCCGACCCACTCGGGTCGAGTGACTTGGGGTCACCCGAATGACTCAAGTGGGAGGGTCCCATAGCTCGACAAGCCCTTTTTGTTAGCCACCAAACTACATATCTTCAAATGTCTCATGCAGGATTGTACTGCCATTGTCTTCATTATCTCTGGGACAGTTTCGATTAAGAGGAATCTACATTGATATAGTCTACGCTACATATGTCCTGACCTCGTTCAGTCTGTGCTGAACCACATTGTCAGTGTTATGTCATCATGAATAAGTAGCCAGAGCTATATTATAGTCTGTGCTGTCTTCACGACCCGTGTTGTGGCAATAATATAATTTGCACTGTTTTCATGACCTGTGCCATGGCAATATAGTTGAGTAGTCAGGGCTACTGTCATAGTCTGTACTATGCTTCACAGTCTGTACTGTAAAATGTCTTCATTCGTAGTCAAGACTACTCTTCATAGTCTGTGCTATGGAATTTTGTATATCTTAACACAGTACATGGTTATACTAGGCAGCGACCTCAATGATTCGACTCAGTATGGCTCGAGCAAGTTACTACCTTTGCTCGAGTACTCTGAATGCTGCTAATACAAGCGTCTTTTATCCACTGAGACAGACTAACTTACTCGAGTAACTTTGAGTCACGTAACTCTATTCTAAGCCACTCGATTTTCCTTATTCGAGATGTTCTCGCCCACCTGATCATTCGACCCATGAGCCCTCCTTAGTCCTCGTCGAGCCACATGACCGATGCTCCATTCGGCCTAACCAAGCTACTAGAGTATTCGAGTGACTCGACCGCTGGGTCACTAAATCATCGAGCTGTCTACTTACTGAGTTATTCAAAATAGTAATTTGGGTGATTGGCTTCCTCGTGTCATTCAGTAAAATACCAATTGATTAGTCCATTTATTCCATCCGTGCCACCCGATCCATTTGTATGTCAATCACTCGAGCCTTGCCATTTATATGGGCAATTCACTCATTTACTGTGAGCCATCTACATTTTGCCCCTGCATGGGCGCAAGTTGCCCGACCTGCTCTCGCACGTGTCACACGCGCTAACTTTTGCGCGTGCACATGGATGCCAGCTGTTTGTGTCGCCTCGGCTTCCCTTCGCCGACGTATTTAATGCCATTCGACCTTTCTCCTTTAGCTTTTCATCCTTTAAATTGCAATTTGGGACCCTCATTCTGACCCCACCTCCTTCAAAGCTTTCTGTCTCTCTTTTCTCCTGCTTTCTTCGTAACTCTGTTAATTATCGCAATGACTTCTCACGTTATCCGTCCTTCCTTTGCTATTAATATTGGTGAACGTGGGGCCCACCTGGAGTCCCGCTCTGCTATTCCTCTCACCAAATGGTACATGACGCCATTCTTTGTGGGGAAGGGCGACGCTTACTAGAGAGCCGTAGATGCCTTCACCCCGAAACCCCCTTTCGCTACTAACCCACTACTTCTTTATCCTGAGGCCGAACCTAGTGTGGTTGAAATGATCACACCTTCATCCTTTACGTGCCTTCAGATTGAGCAGGGGGATTTCCCTATCTTATTTCTACAATTCAAGACTTTCTCTAGGCCTCCTTTTGGATGGTCTGAATGGGTTGATGATGTCATTCATAACAATATATACTGGCCCATATTGGAGCAGGCGGGCATTCTTTCGTCTGTCATGACTTCTCAAAGTCTTCACATGCGTCGCTCTACAGCTAGTCTAGAGGCCCTTATCAGTCACTGGAGTACCGACTCGCATTCATTTGTAGCCCCTTAGGGAGAATGGTCTCCCACCTTAGAGGATGTATTTGTGCTCCTTCAACTTGACATTCGTGGGAAAGCCATTTTTGTTCTGGAGCACATATCAGAGGCTGATAACGCCATTGCATCAGAACTCCGCTCCTGTCTAACTCTCACCGCCAGTTATGGAAGCCATTTTGATGACCTTGGCAACCCTCTCGAGACTCGTTGCTCATCAACCAAATCCACATACGCGTCATGGATTAGGTATTTTTTCAAAGATATTCAGCTCAAGAATGTAGTAAAAAACTGCGTGGAGTTTGCCGAGGCTGAATGCAACCTAGCTCTAATTCTTTCTACTTTTATCTCTCTGTTCTTATCCACATTTGTACTTTTCAGCAGCCCACCAGATAGCGTGAGCCCACTGGTATTCCCTTTGACAGCCCAACTGTCTTGCGGGGAATAACTTCCTTTGGCTCCTTTATTCTTGGGGACGCAATACCGACGTCTAGACCTCATCCAACTTGAGATAAGCGATCAGTTGGTCGCTATGGAATTGCTACATTTGTAAATACCACATTTTTGCAAGCAGAGTTGTTTGAAAGGTTCCTTGGATTTACTCCTCATCCCATTCTTTTTTCACGCACAAAAAAGGTTCGAGTCATTGACTTGGATGGTCAGCACGCCACTGAAGAGATACCCTCGATGAATGCTCTTATTCTGCGACAGAATGGTTAGGGGACCACGAAAGATTTCATGAGTCTTCGTCGATCCCACACAATTTATATCTCGTCCTTACACTACCGCTCCGGTCGGGGTTGTTTTCCCCAATTGGTATTTTGACGCCCCTCAGGACCTACAACTTGAGATTGCGACATCCTTTGAAAGCTCCCATATGACAGTGTGGTCCATGCCCATCCCTGGTCTTCTTTTATTCATCACCGAAGATGGCTTCGGAGTTACTCCTTATAGGCCTGACCGGGTGTTACGATAATTTGGGTTCGATCAGGGCACTCCAGTTCGTTGTATCGAGACATGCCCTTATGCATGTAGCTATGAGCCTTTTCTGTGCAAAAATCTTATCTCGCCCTTTCAGCTCCCAGTCATCGAATTATCTTTATGTGGGCGGATAGGGCGTTATACTCAAAAACACGCCTTGTACTGAAGACGAAACCTGGATTCTTTTAGCCGTTTTTCTGAGACAGAGGCACTGAGAGCGGTAGTTCGGCCTCTTCTAAAGTTAATCACCTCTTGCCTTCTTCTCTTGCCCAAACGTACTAAAGGTACTCGAAGTCGGTATGCGGTCTTGGCCTCCAGCCAAGACACGGCTCAAGCTCCTGGCATCACATTAGTTGAGCCACTTCAATTCATTGAAGGTCGAGTTACTCGTTCAATGGTCCAAGTGGTCAAATGGGTCAATACAAGCGTTGGAGTCGAAGTTGGCCCTTCTCGAGCCACAGTACCCGAGAGGGAGAGCCAACCTTTGAAATGCCTTCGTCGGGTATTATTTTGATTTCTCTAATTCTCTGCTAATATTGAAATTGTTCCATACTCTTACTCCTTTTTTTTAAGGGTTTTCCACAGCCTCCTCGTTCCTCTTCTCTTACTCTTGTTCCACCAAGTCGGGGTGATGACTCAGAAGAAAACATTCCCATTTTATAGTTAGTGGCCAGTCGTAGGAGACAAATAGCCATTTGTTTAATCGAGATTACCGAGGAGCAAGTGGATTTCGCCAGCTCTCCTGAGCATGGGAGCTCTGCCCTTCTGTCTTTATTCGACAAGGACGCCCCTCCACTTCCTACCTCGGGTTTTGACACATTCGTTGAGGAGGCCATTGCCAATTTGGGTCCTCAACTTGGGACCGAGGAGGAAGTCAGGGATGCTGCTCGGATGGATGCTCCTGGAAATAAAGACTCTTTTAAACTTTCAAGTGCCTGAGGTGGAGGAGTCCTATGCCGGGGGAGAATCCACTCGATGTTCTGACAAAAAGGAGCTCCACATAGGTGAGGGCAAGCCAAACATCCGTGTCCTAAGGCCGTGGGTGGAGATCGAGACTATGGTGGGAGCAGTTTCGATGCTGGGACAGGATCCATTGCAGGGACTTAGCCACATGAACGAGACCCCCGCCTTCTTCCTTGGGCATAAGGTTGATTCGGCAAACTTATAACTTCTGGAGGCAATCCTTGCTCACCATCTGAGGACTTTTTTGAACTTTGGCTTAAGGAGTCCTGCTTTATCGAGCTTTAATCTTCATATACTGAGCTCTCTGATTCGATAACTGTTAGACTTCTCTGTTGGGGAGATAGATCGTACCTCGTTGGATGCCGCTTGCGCTGCTGTTGATGATCTCGAGCTGGTGAAGATAGAACTATTGTAGTGGCTGCGTGAGAGACTGAACCTACTCTGCTTTATCCTTCATCGCTTTGAGTCCCTGGCTCGGGTTCGAGAAAAGAAGCTTTCTGTTGAGCTGGTAGTGCAGCAGGTCGAAGACTTGAAAGCTTCTCTAGCGACCGCAGAGTTAGATCTTTCCAAGGCCCAGCAAGAGTTAGAGATGGAGTTAAGCCGAGTCCCTGCTGACGACCCTGCTTATTTGGCGATGGGCTCGAATGACAAGGTCTTGAAGGGCTTACTATACTTTTCTCTCTTATTTTTTTATGCACAATATTTTTTAATGAACCTAGCATTAATGGGTTTAACTTTAAAACCATCACTGACTCTTACTAACTTGTATCCACTAGTACTTCCTTGTGTGACTCGATAGGGTCCCTCCCACTTGGGGGAAAACTTGGGGACTGGCTGGCCCCTCATGATGGGATCAATGAGCTTCCAGACTAAGTCGTCTTCCTTGAACTCCCTCTTTTGCAACTTCTTATTATATGCCTTTGCCCTTGTCTGCTGGGTTTTTTTCTAGCTTCTCACCTGCCCTGTTTCTTGTTTCCTCGATCGCTTCTAAGTTTTCCAATCGATGGTGCAAGTTCCAACCTACAGCCAGGGCCATCCTGGCCGAGGGTACTGCTAACTTGACGGGCAGTATTGCTTCGGACCCATAAACCAACGAATAAGGCGAGGCAAAGGTGGAGGGTCTCTGAGCTATTCGTTTTGGAGGCAATACTGCCAAGATCATTATTTTTGTAAATAATTTTTGGTAAAAAAATTAACTGGACGGACAAACGCCGAAACGGGTTCTAAATAAAACTTTTGACATCGAATGATGAAAATAAAACTCATGCAACCAAAGTTGATTTAGAAGAATACCTTTTGTCGATCTATTCTTCAATTACAATTTGATTTCGAGTTGAAACTCCAGTCAAATCTTCTACTGTATTCCCTTACACGATCCTCGAACGTAGTGTGGGTTATGATCCTCCGAGAACTCGTACTGGCAGAATCCCAATATATTTAAGTCTTGAAAGACAAAAATAATATCATAATAATAATGATCAAATCATCAAAAAATGGTTCAGCATACCCGCATATATATAGGGCTACAGTAGGGACTTGGAGAATAATTATGAGTTAGACTTCCGGTAGAACTCAGACACCTACTAGAGGTTTCTACAATTATGGAAAGACATGTAGCGGTTTCTGTAATTTTCATAAAAAATTAAATTACAGTTCACACCACTAAAGAACTATAATTACATTCTGACCCATAATCTCAAGACCTTCTTGCATTGAGCTCCTGTTATTAAATGCTTACCATTTCTCTCCACGTGAAGATTCTCGATACCCGCTAATTAAATTTAATTATTGACAATTTAATTTAATCGGCATCTTGATATTCCTTAAGCCATTCTGCTTAACTTATTTGACTATCGGATAATTAAATTCACCTGCAGGATTTAGCCCGGTCAAAACTTATAAGCATCCTTAAGGGATCGTCAATCCCGATCTTTCAGGACGTGGATTTCGTCAATAATTAATATTTACCAGATAAATAATACCGCTATCCAACTCACTAAAAATATAGACCTATATAAGATCGCACCCTCTAATGAATCAAAATAACGATTATTAAATATACGCAAATTAATAATTATTTCAGGATTAAGAGGATAAGCACTATTCATAATAACATTGGGGTGTGAATTAATTTATATAGTCAGTACAAAATTAATTACCCAAAATGTCCCGTTGAATACACACGAAGTGTACTGGCACAAAGAGTCGGAACAATAGACGACGTTATTGTCTGTTCTCCGTAACCAAGACAGGCATACTAAAACTCTGTGCTACAGTCGTACCGATAGTATGTTCATTTCCATCTAAACTGTGAACATCAAATTTATATTCTGTAAGAACCTAAAACCTGATTTTCTGTGTGTAAGCTGTACTGTACACACCAGATTAAATACTATACAGAATATTGGACATCCATGCATAACAAAAAATGATATACATACATTACTCGTAAAGATTCTCATAAAATAAAAAATTAATTTTATTAAAATAAAATTAAATACTAAAAATATAATTTTCGGTATACCAACCCTAACAATCTCCCACTTATACTCAAAATTATGCTGCCATACATCTGACTCACATGCCCTCTATATGACTATCAAAAGACTTAGCCAGTAAGCTCTTTGTAAAAGAATTTGCAAGGTTGTCTCTTGATGCAATCTTGGTCACAACAACATCACATCTCTGTACAATTTTTTGTATCAGGTGATATTTACGCTCAATGTGCTTGCTTTTCTTATGGACCCTTGGCTCCTTCGAGTTTGCAACCGCTCCGCTATTGTCACAGTAAAATGTAATAGTCGACTAAACTGAAGGCACCACATCTAGATCTAATAGAAAGTTCCTGAGCCAAACGGCCTTCTTGGCTGCTTTAGAAGTTGCCACATACTCGGCCTCTATGGTGGAATCAGCCATGCAAGACTTCTTGATATTCCTCCAACTTATAGCTCTACCTCCTAAGGTAAACACATATCCTGAGGTAGACTTACGGGAATTCCTATTAGACTAAAAATCTGATTATGTGTATCTCAAAGGTACTAGACTGTTTGCCTGATAAACTAACATATAATTCTTAACCCTTTTCAGGTACTTGATTATATTCTTTACCGCAGCCCAATGCTCCTATCCTGGGTTAGACTGATATCTGCTAACCATATCAACGGCAAAGAAGATGTCGGGTCTAGTGCAAAGCATAGCATACATGAGGCT